>RJWK010005892.1:0-54092 GCA_004363435.1 Platanista minor
CGTGTCCCCTGCATCGGCAGGCGGACTCTCAACCACTGCGCCACCAGGGAAGCCCGATGTCTGTTTTTGTAAGCAGATTTCTTCGACATATTTATGTTCAGGTGGTTTCAGTACTTACTGGTGATCTTTTTATGACACAGTTTTCTGTTCTTGGGCACCTGGATTCACGTCAAGCTGGATTGGAGTCATTCCCTGAAGAGGGGTCCGTGAGGGGAATCGTTCTGAGCTCTGCTATTTCTGCTGTCAGACAAAACGTACCTTGAAGGTTAAAACACTGTGTAGTCATATGCTCTCCCTCAGACACTGGGAGACTTATTCCATGATGTTTTGACGTTTCATTCTTAAGAAGAAATGGTATTTTGGTTGCTGAGGAAGCAAATTGCCACTTGCCCTGCTGTTAATGTAGGATTCAGGGTTTTTTTCTTTATTCTCCTCCACACAACTTTACCTGTTGTCACTATTTATTGTTTTTTTTTTTTTTTTTTTTTTTTTTTTTTTTTTTTTTTTTTTTTTTTTTTTTTTTTTTTTTTTTTTTTTTTTTTTTTTTTTTTTTTTTTTTTTTTTTTTTTTTTAGATCTGGAATGACTGCATACACTGCTTTTCAGCTCAGGCAAGTTGTCTTATATCATTGTTCTATTGTTTTTCCATGTTCCTGGCAACTTTCTTTGTATCATTAGTGACCCTTATAAAGATCCTCAGTTTTCTGTTCTCCACAAATACCCGTTTCATTCCTGCGACTTTCTCCCCTTTACTTTATGTTCTCGAGCTGCTCTCAGTTTCCCCTTCACGTCTCAGCGTGTGTGTTTCTGTTGATGATTATTGAACTCCCGCTCGCAGATCCCTGCATGCCTCACGACCGAGACGCTTCTCTGCCTCTTTACGGAGCTTCACTTGTGGAAACCCTGTGTCACCCACACTCTCCAGCCTTAAGAACCGATTCCCCACCTGAAGGTTTTCTCCAGTCTGTTGCCTCTGAAGAGACCAAGAAAGAATGAGGGCCGGGAACACCATAAACACTGCCAAGCTATGGGTGACACTTCTTTAAAGAGTGCTTCATCTGCATTCCTAATTTAGGGTAGATTCTGTGAGAGCATGAAAGGTTCTCTCCTCTCCCTTGGAGAGGGAGCCCTCAGTCGTATGACCCCCAAGCCCGGGTGTACTGTCTTCACTCTGGTCCCTCTGCCAGATAAAGAGGGACATTGGAAGTGAGTCTCAGCACTTCCTTCTCTCTTCATTCCTGGCTTTGTGGGAGGAAGGGAGATGCAACAGGGGATGCTGGAGAGGTACCATAGCTGCATTTAGGTTACCCCTCGAACTTCCAATCCTGCCTCGCCTCACCGTGCCTGTCTACCGCCTTTAGAACTTGCTTGCGGACTTAGAGGAAGAATAGATAATTGGATTCTGTCAAATTTTTATTTATATTTAGGACTACACATTGGTGTGTGATTAGTTCCCAAATGTCAACTTATATGACTGAACTTAAACCCTTTAGGTATTTTAGTGAACAGAGATTTTAGTATGTAAGAACAGTGACTTTTTTAATTTCTAAAGGAAAGACTTCCACTAAATTTCGCTGAAATTTTAGAAGTGTAAAATTTGGGGTTTATTTTACAATCTAGAAAGATCACTTGAATTTCCAGACTATGGGAATAATTTTAGCTAGCTGTGTGACATTTGGTAAATATATTAACCTCTCTAGACATCTAATTAGATCTCAGATACAGGCTGCTGCAATTGACTTACTCTTTTCCCTGGGGCCATTTCAACTAACAGTCTGCAAGGGTGAATGGTCTTTTTACTGTTCCTGTGGGAATATATTATGCTTGCTTTTATGGGTTTGTGGGAGGGTGAGCTAGGGGCTTCTTTCCGATGCCACAGGTCCTGTGGTTATTCCAGGTAAACTAGGGATCCCCACCCATGGGCGATCCCCCGCTGGGATTATGTGACACTGACTAGGGACACTTTGGTCGTCACCTCTGGAGGAGGATGCTCTCATCTAATGGGGAGAGGCCCAGGGATGATGCTAAACCCCACAGTGTACAGAACAGCCCCCAGTAAAGAATCATTCAGTCCAAAATGTCAGCGGTGCCAAGGTCGAGAAAATGTGATGGATGCTGATGAACTGTGATGTGGTTCTTCCTGCCTTTCATGATTCTAGTGTCTGTTATTTTCCTGAACAACTGATGTCTTTGAATTTATCCTTGATGTAGCTAAAAAGCTTCAGCAGGCCTGGAGACCATTTCAGTTTTTTTAAAGTACATATATTTTTGGTCTACAAATACTCAAAGAACATAAAATAAAAGCACTTTTGTTGTTCCAAGAAAGTAATGTTGTATTTGTTCCAAAATCCAAATACTGCACTTGAAAGAGACTCGAAATCCATATGGTCCACATAGAAAGGGGGAAAAAGGCTCTTTCATGAATATTTGTTAGCTTGGGACATTACCAATATCATATTTCAAATGACAATATTCTCAAGAATTTAAAAGAATAACATAATTAGATTCATAGAAATTTTGAGTTGGAGTGAGTTTCAGGGATCATCCAGAATGTGAGATGCTCAGCCAGACTGTCTCCAGTGTTTTGGATGTGACGTCAGGGTCCAAAGAGGTAAGCTGTGAACATCCTCAGAGCAAAGCCGGGCCCCCAGGCTCACAGGCTCCGGAGCCAGTGGGTCACCTTCATCTACACAGAGGTACTTCACTTATTCTGCTGTGAGAAAAATGTTGAATGAAGCAGCCTCATTTCTACCTCTTTTGAAAAGAATCCACATTACCTTTTTACATCGTATCTAAAGTATCAACATCAAAGACCTGACTGTTGAGAAGATAGAATTTCATGCCCGATGTAGCATGGTTTGCGACATGGCTTGCCGCTGTGAGGATTTGTGTCTGTTACCCCACCCCTGACCTTGCTGTCACGAAGCACTTGGCAGTGTCACATTCACCAGGAGCCCAGGGTTACGAGGTGAGAAGGAAGCCTATTCTGCGTTGGGTGCAGCTCACACCTTTGCTGTGTGACAAGGGCCTGAGAGATGAACAATCCCGATCTCACAGAGCAGGCACCCAGGTGTCCACGTTTCCACAAGGCCTGATGACATTCACTTCCTTCACCGTGCTGTGTTTTCCTGGGCTTGTCACTGAATCCTGGGACTGTCTGCCGTCCCCTGGGCTGTGCGGTGCTGGCTGCACAGTGGGAACAGATGAGTCTGGCCTCTGTTCCTGCCGCGTCTAACCGCCTTGTGACCGAGGAGGCCCGATGCGGACACAGCAGGGGTCCACGCAGAGTTTCAAATAGTTGACAAGGCTAGAGGACAGGGACGGGGCGCCCTCAGAGGCACTGCAGGGTGCAGGTGAGTGAGGGTCCGAGGCCGGGCTCCGGAGGAAGCAGCAGGCGCGGGTGAGTACAGCCGCTGAGTGGGACTGGGGAGGAGCCGGTGCAGGCAAGAGGGCCGGGGTGCGCTGCGCTCGGGCCACCCCTTCCCTGCCACTGCATTGACTTAGCCCACACCCAAGAGCTCCCAGTGTGCCCGTAGCACGGGGCTGGGCTGATCTAAGCCTCTCCACGGCTGACCGGTGGGACCGCGGGGCGCTGTGGGCCTCTCCCAGACGTGACGCGCTTCCCTCCCGCATCACCGGGCTCAGCTTCACCAGCTGTGGTCCTCACTAGAGTCGTCTTCTCCATCAGCCTCGGTCCTTGTTTTCTAAGGTGCAATCCCCTGTTACCGCAGTACACTCTATACCCCTTTTCTAAGCTTGTTTTTTCCAGCACACCAATTACCTATAATTCTACACATTTTCTTTGTTTATTATTTTTCTCCTTCACTGGAATTAATCTTCATGAAACTGGGATTTTCATTTGCTGTTTTTCACTGATAAATCCAGTGCTTAGAAAGATAGCTGATATTAATACACAATGAATAGATATTTGTTAAAAGAATAAATTTCACAGGGCTCTTTGGAGCCTTAGAATAATGCAAAAAAGTCTCTAGTATATACTACCAGGCATAGAATAGAGCACCAAATTTTTTTTTTATTTTAATATAAAAATTAGTGTTTAAATTAAAAAACAATAATACTCCTTTTGAAAATCAATTATTTTTTTTTTAAAATGAGGAGTTCTGGACATCTTTTCAACAAATTATTTTGGGAAAACTGGATATCCACATGCAAAAAAAATGAACTTGGATCCTTACATTACGTCGTATGTAAAAAAATTAACTCAAAATGGATCAAAGACCTTAATGTAAGAGCCTAAATTATAAAACCCTTAGAAGAAAACATAAGGGGAAATCTTCACAATAATTGTATTGGTCAATCATTTCTTGACTATGACACCAAAAACAGAGGCAGGAAAAGAAAAATAGGTAAGTTAAACTTCATTAAAACTGAAAACTTTCGTGCATCAAAGGACACTAACAATGGAGCAAAAAACAAACAAACAAACAAACCACACCCCAACCCACACAATGGGAGAAAACATTTGTAGATCATCTATCTGATGAGAGACTAGTATCCAGAATGCATAAAGAATTTCCACAACTCAACAGCATCAATGAAACCAAACAAGCTGATTTTAAAATGGGCAAAACACTTGGGTTGATCTTTATCCAAAGAAGATATGTAGATGGCCAGTATCACATGAAAAAATGCCCAACATGGCTAACTGTTAGGGAAATTCAAATGAAAGCCACAATCAAAGCCATTAGGATGGCTCCTACCAAACAAAGAGAAAATAATTGTTGACAAGGGAGTAGAGGATTAGAATCCTTATGCTGTTGGTGGGAATGAAGAATAGTGCAGCTGCCGTGGAAAACAGCAAAGAGGTTCCTCAAAAACTTAAACATAGAATTACCATATGATCCAGTAATTCTACTTCTGGGTATATATCAAAAAGAATTGGAAGCGGATACTTGGACAGATATTCGCACATATATTCACAGCAGCATCATTCACAATAGTCAAAATGTCCATCAATGGATAAATGGATAACCACAGTGTGATACATAGGTACGTTGAGATACCATCAGCTTGAAAAAGGAAGGAAATCCTGACACATGCAACAATGTGGAAGAGCTACAAGGACATTATGCTAAGTGTAATAAGCCAGATACAAAAGGACAAAAATTGCACCATTCCGCTTATCAGAGGTACCAAGAGTGGTCAAATCCACAGGGGCAGAAAAGAGAATGGTGGCTGTAAAACAGAAGAGGGGCTGCAGGAGGAAGGGCTGGAGGGTCACTGTTCATGGGGACAGAGTCTCAGTCTGAGAAGATGAGAAAGTTCTGGAGAGGATGGTGGTGGTTGCACAACATGAATGTGTGCTTAAAAATGACTAAAGTGGTAAATTTTGTGTCTTATTTATTTACCACAATAAAATCAAGACTTTTGATAAATATTGTCAATCATTTAAAAAATGTTTTCAACATTGCACCATACATAAAATCCAAATTTTAAAAATTGTAATATAACGTGATATCAGGCTTTTTGACATTTTTTCCTCTGTATTTGCCTCCTGTATTGTTTCCTATTATATATATATAGAAAAATCTAAAGTTTTAGGAAATTTGCCATTTTGGAGGAATCAACTTTGGCCACCCCAACACAGACTATTTTCTACATTAAAGAGAAAATCAAATATGATAAGAGGAGTCGGATACGAGAGGCAGATGCCACGTCCAGGTTGTGTGTTGAATTTTTGTAACCATCCTACATGGCCGATTCTATTTGGCCAAATGTTAGAGAACCACAGACCAAGAAAGATGAAAACACAAGCCAAGGTAGAGACATCTGGATAGGCTGAAGATTTTTTGCTTTTTTAAAAACTTTTAGGGTGTTATATTTTATAACCTCCAAATACAGACATCGAAGCCTGTTCATTCATGATCCATTCTTTTTTACTGACGTAGTTATTTAAATAAAGTTTACTGACTGCCTTCAGTGTGCCAGGCACTGGGAGATATGGGACAAACTGTCCCAATTTCGTCCTCTGTGGAGCTAGGGACAAGAGTTTGCAAAGTTAGGGACTGAACCATTGATTCCCGCTTAGCAATGTGATGCTCATACCTGCTGGGACACCTGCTATTTCAGCCCTTCTAAAACAATGACTTTCACTGGACAAAAGCCAGAACGCAGTGATGCCTTTGAACATTAGTGAAGGTGACAACGGATGTTTTTAAAGGCACAAGGTACTGATAGATTCCAACAACGCATAATCTTGAAATGTATTCATCTAGAGGGTGATTTAGCAAATCAATTCCTAATTTGCTTAAGTTGGTAATTCTGTTTTAAGATTTCATTTTTTCTTCTTAAGGGAATGAAGAAATAAACTTTTATCATGATTGAGCTGTTGAATGTTTTCTTTCTACCATAACATACTGCCACCATCTCCCATGCAGGGTTTAAAAATGCTGTTTCTCAAGCATGAATGGATAGAGCATTCAGGGTTAGAAAAAGTAGCTGAGTTGGTGTTTTCTCAAATTTAGAACCTATCTAAGTTTTCAGGGCAGATTTTCAACTTTGAACAGTGAGAATATTAGCAATGACATCTTAACCTTAAGTCAGAGACTCACTACCCTCCACACCGACGGGGAACATGAAGAAGACGTCTTAGGGGTGCAGAAGAGCCTGTGGTTGGAAGGCTGGATTCCCAGTCGATATTAGAGGTGGGGAGGAGAGCTAGGGCCAGAGGGTGCCGCCTGGGCCCAGGCACCCAGCCCACATCACATCAGACATTGATGAACACGTGATGTTCACGGCAGCACCACGGGATGGACACACCTGAATAAGATACACGGGAGTCGGGGTGCAGCTGTGTGGTTAACAGGAAAGATGTCATAGTTACAGATTTGTTCATTTTGATTCTGTTGTTTCCTTTCGTATTTTGGAGCCATTTTTTAACCTGGAAGTGTGCATGGCTCCAGGGACAGCTATGCCTGAAATGATGCTGGATGTGACAGGGACTGGCCGGAGGAAGAGGCTGTGTCGCCTGCAGGGCCCCAAGTGAGCTGGCAGCTGTGGCCTGAGCACGCCCCTCCGGATGCGGCTGGCTCTCAGAGGGCTGGTTGACATTCATTAGCTCCATCAATACATTAGACATTGTAGCAAACATAATTCTGAGCCCAGATCAATGCGATTACAATCTTAATTAATCATGAGTCAGGCCACAAATAGAAAGTGAGGCTCCTCGGCTGACAGAGAGGGAAAGAGAGTATAACTTTACTCTCTGCCTGGCACTTCAAATGCTGAGGCGCTTGGGGAAGGTTTAGAGCCTTATGAGTCACATTGGGGCTGCTCCAGCACAGGAGTTAGAGCCCATCCAAGGCTGGCCCAGCCTCACTCTTTACAGATGAGGACATCCAGGCAGAGAGATGTCTCACCTGGACCCAGGCTGACCTGGAGCCACTTCAGTCCTACATGGAGCTCATTATATTGTCGCTGGTTTACTTCTAAAACAGGAGATGCCAGGCAGGATCTTGGGTAGAGGCTGAACTTTCAGGAGCCCAACCTCGTGAGCAAAGCAGAGTCCCTGGAGCTCGCCTCCAGGACCCATAACTACGACTGGAATGTTGATGGGTCATCGAGAATAAGGCTCGAAGATGAAGCTTTCCCCTAGACATTTCTGTTAGATGAGGATGAAACTTAGGTTCTAGAAAACGTGCTGGGCCCTCCTGGCTCCACCACTGGTGACTGAGAGCGAGTTGAGAGCTGGCCCTCTTCTGACTGCCCATCCCTCCAGCCAGCATCACAGGGGGGCCTGGCCCCATGGGAATTTGAGTCTGCAAACCAAAGTCCAGATGGTACATATTATACAGTCCAGACACAGGAGTCCAAGGTGCTTTTACCCATGGAGAGAATAGATACATTTACGGATCATACATATATGATACCCCAGGTTAAGATTTTACTTTTCTTTCAGATTTGTCACTGATCATTGGTGTGAGATGAACAGAGGGGGCTCTGTCCACCGCCTCTTGTCAGAAACCCCTCTGCAGTTGTTACCTTTTGTTCTGCTTCAGGATTACCAGAAGCAAAATAAACAAACTGAACTGACAAAAGCTGAGTTAAAGCTAGAGAATAAAGTGTTTTAAAAGGATAAAATTCATTAAAATATTAAATATAGAAGGAAATAAATAATTAAAAATAATATATATTAGCACAAACCTCAAAAATAAAAAAAGGAATTGATAGTAATTTGAAAGATATTTACTACTTGATAAAATATGTAAAATATGAAAACAGAAAGAAATAAAAATAGTAAGTTTTTTTTTTTTTTTTCAGTATGCGGGCCTCTCACTGTTTTGGCCTCTCCCGTGGCAGAGCACAGGCTCCGGACGCGCAGGCTCAGCAGCCATGGCTCACGCGCCCAGCCGCTCCGCGGCATGTGGGATCTTCCCGGACCGGGGCACGAACCCGTGTCCCCTGCATCGGCAGGCGGACTCTCAACCACTGCACCACCAGGGAAGCCCCCGAAATAGTAGGTTTTATTTAACAATAAAAATGCTAAAATAATGTCAAAAATACAAAGTTGAACATTATAAAATTTATATTTTTGCATCAAAATGGTCAATTTCAACCCAATGTGTTAATATTACTCTGACGATGCTCCTCAACAGCTGGAAAAACATCCATGTTTGATCTCTTGCCAGAAAGACCTTGATCTTCCTAGTAGATGCTCAGGAGTGTCTTAGAGTCTGAGAGGTGATGGAAAGTCCCCTTCACCCACCTCATGTGGAGAGAAGCTTCCCTCCACCCACCCCTGAGCACCCTGTGCCCACTCCCTGGCCCCTCGCGGGGTTGCCTGCACCAGGCTCCTGGTTCCAGATGACCTAGATGTGGTTCTTTGAGAATCTCCAAGTATGGTACCTGTAGACTCATAGTTCCCTCCTTCCAGTGCTGATTGATTCTCAGAGCATAAACTGGATGTGTTGTTGCTAAAATACCCACTTCCTATTAGAAGCTATCAATTAGGTCAAAGTTCAGCTGCAGTAACAGAAAACCCAAACCATCAAGAATTATGCCCTCATGGAAAAGAGCCAGAAGGGGGCAGTCAAGGGCTGCTGGGATGGCTCCATGAAGTGGCCAGGGACCCAGGCAGTTTTTAGCTTTTCCGTTCCAGTTCCACCATTCTTCTGTGTGGATTCCATCCTCAAAGTCACAAAATGGCTGCTAGAGCTTTAGCCATTGCATCAGCTTCCAGTCAGGAGGAAGGAGGAAGGAGGGGCGTCAAATGGGCTTTATTTAGCTCTCTGTTACCTAAAGCCTTTCTGGTATTACCTCCTGATAACTTCCATTTGAGATCTCACTGTTAGCTGAGCAGATTGCTATTCCCAGCAACACAGGCAGTTGCTTAAGAAGGAAAAAGGGAGACCAGCTGTGGGATGGCCAATGGCAGTCACTGCCACAGGGATTGTTTTCCTTGTCAGGAATTCCTCTACATTTGTTCTGCCACCAAGTCCTACCTACTTTTCTACACCTAAGTGCCTTCTCCTTCTCCTCCCTGAATCCCTTCGGGCTCAGATTATAGATTTCCAGGATGTCCACTCATTCATCCTGCTGTTGAGCTAAAGGGTTTCTAGAGGGTTTTGATTGGTGAACAGCTAGCCACTCAGTGCAGATTTTAATATGTGCATCACCAAAATGGATAATTTAGATAATCAACGGGCAAATTTTTTAAATCAAGATGAAACTTATGGACAAAAGTGGTTATTTTTCACATATCAAATTAATAATTTGATGAACGTTGTTTTACAGATATAGAATGCAGATTTAACAATGACAATTAAAAACCGCATGTTAAAATGTTATTCCTAAGAACCTCAGCTTTGGAGCATCTTAAAAAATGTCCTTTTGGACTCTGCTCTAAATAGGAACGAGTGAACGCCTGCGGATGCGCTGCGTTAACTGTGCTCCTCAAAGCAGGTGCAGGGGCCTCATGGTGTCTGTGTTGGTGGGTCCTGGTCCCAGCTCGGAAGTGCCATTTCCTGAGACTTCATACTTACGTCACTGTTTGTAGTGAAATGATTACCTCTGAAAAAGCCACCAGCTGCGTTGACTATGTGGGTTCAGGTTTGACTCTTTAATAGTTAACACAAATCATTTTCTTTTGCGAGTAAGGCACAGTGAAAAGAACACAGGTTGTGTAGACCTGGCTTTGCCACTTCCTAGACGTGTGACATTGGACGAGTCAACTGATTTCCACCCCTGTTCTCGTCACTGCAGTTGAATAACTAAGGAGGAGGGGTTGACCAGGAGGAGAAAGCAGCTGCAGGAGCTGAGACGGTCCGAGAATGGGGGTCCAGGGCCCTGGGTGTTTCTAGTTGGAGAAACACTTGGTGAGGTTTCCACTGTCCTGGAAGACGAGTCTGGAGGAGATCTGGAGTGATCCGGAGACCACTCTTCCAGGTAGGCGTGGAATTTGCTGTCTCATCAGAATTGTCTGACTTACCAGGTACCAGGACATAGATGGTTTTTAGACTGAGCTACTTGGGTAGTAGGTGTGTGTGTGTGTGCAAGTGTGTGTGTGTGTGTGTGGGGGGCATTCATCTTGATTATCTTTGACGAATAGCTTATTTGCCTTACAACTCACTTCTTGGGGGAACGTTGTTCGAATGTCTGAAAATCCCAGTCCTCCTCCCGCCCCCACAGTTTCTTTCCTTTGCACTTTATTCTTATTTTCCTCGTGCTTTAGGGGCGCTATCAAGTAAATTAAGTAGCTTCACTTAAAGAATTAACCCCAAAGGCCACACCAACAGCTGGAGCTGGAGTGTTTATTTCACAGCAATGCTGAGATGGTGACGCGGGTCAAACAGAAACAGCAGGGGAAGAAGGAAGCCGCAGACAGACGGGGAGCCTCCCCCCATCCCCTTCCCAGGTGTGAAACACACCGAGTTATTCCCCAGGAAAGGTGCAGCTCTGGTCTGAGAAGATTCAGAGCTCAGTGACCACAAAGTGGTCAGTTCCCTGCGATCTGGGGATGCAGGGAACTCCAGAGGCGGGGAAACCAGGTCGAGAAAGAGACTCGCTGAGGCCGTGCAAGTGGGAGCTGGACCCTCAGGGCTTCTTCTCCCGCAGTCCCCAGGGCCGGAGACCACCTTCCTCCCTCCTAGTGGGAGCCTGGGTGCAACGCTGGGCCTGGGGACACCAGGTAGGTGAGGCAGGAGCACCTGGGGGCCTTTCCGCATGGCTCCAGAGAATGCCTGTCAGCGGCTTCACCACGTAGGCAGGGGATCGGAGGATCACCGTCAGAAGAAAATAACCCATGCTGGATGAAAACAGCAGAAGCCCCAGATGGTTGGGTATAGCTCAGGCCCCTCACCACTAGGGAATCTCACCACTTTACAAGCTGCTCATACAGTTTTCAATCAGCTTTATTTTTAAATAAGAGCAGTTTCCCAAAGGAAATGGAAAACCTGAAAGGCAAAGACAAAATGAAGGATTGAGACTAATCCACAAACAGAAAAAGAAAGACAATAAAGCTGGAAGACACAGGAAAGGTGGAAAAGGCAGAAGACAGGGGTCCTGAGGCTGTGGGTTACCTTGTCACTTAGTTTTTGTAAATATTATCCATGGGTTTGCTTTTGCTAAAAGGGAGCCTGTCTGCTTGTATGCTGGGATTTGGAAAGACGCAAAATCTGTTCCAATATTGTACCATCTTTCCCGGGCCCTTAGTCAGACTGTAGTTACTATCCTCAGACAAGAGAATGCACAGTATTCATAAAGAAAAATGATGCTATAAGAAGAGAAATGTTTAGAGAAGAGCTTCAGGACAAAACAAAGAAGATAGCAGAAATAAAAAATAATAATAGACACCAAATGTAAAATAGGTAGCTGGCGGGAAGCAGCCGCGTAGCACAGGGAGATCAGCTCAGTGCTTTGTGACCACCTAGAGGGGTGGGATCGGGAGCGTGCGAGAGAGACGCAAGAGGGAGGAGATATGGGGACGTATGTAAATGTACAGCTGATTCACTATGTTATACAGCAGAAACTAACACACCATTGTTAGTGGGGGAATCTTAGAAGGAGAAGTTGGGGGTCATTGAAAAGATGTGAAGGTCGTGAGCTCTATCGTGAGTAGCCGAAGTGTGGGGTGGACTTGCGATGTCCAGGTGGGTTACCTGGGAGTCTGGCTCTGCCGTCTTGAATACGTTTCTGCACAGGACAGGAAACCCCACTCACAAAGGTACTAGATGTCTGCTGAGCTTCTTGGCAAGCCTGTGCTCAAGTGTCCTCTCAACACTTATTTAGCATTTATAATAATTCTGGTATTGAATGTCAACGAGTAAGCCTACTGTTTTGTTTTGTTTTTTTAACCTAGACAATAAGTATGTGGCTCACCTGATGTTCATTTCTGACAAACAAGTGGCGAAGTCTCTTTTCTTACAACCATAAGGCAGACCAGGGGTTTAAGTGACTGCTCCAAAATCATAAAAGAAGTTGACAGCAGCTTTATCGTGGGCATTTATTCATCCAGAGTAGTGCTGATCCATTAGGTGTCAGTGTTTTCACTGTACCAGGTTGCAGCAAATTCAATATGGTGGAGGACAGCCATGGTGTGTTGTGTCCTGTGGCAGAGGGGGTCTCCTCGACTGCTCCTAGAGCCACAGCAGTAGGATCTTGTTAACAAGGCAGAGATAGTGATCCAGACATAGACCAGGCCAAAATCATTAATCAAAAACAAGATACATAACCTAAAACTTCTGGCCTGATTTTTTTCTGTAACCTCTGAAGTGGTGACAGTAGACGAACATGATGTTAGAAAATCTCCCTTGGATAAAGGACACACCTTAGAGAATAAACAAATAAAAAACAGGACAGAAATAAATCACCTTAAAGGAATATGAAGAAATAAGTGAATTGAACACTATTTGCTCATGAAACTAATGAGCTGAAATATCACATTATGTCCTAGTTACACTTCTGTGTTATATCAATACAAGCACATTCCTGTCTATCCACCCAGCCCTCATGCTGGCCTTAACTTATGCTACATTCTAAGGCAGGGGTCCCCAACCCCTAGGCTACGGACTGGTACTGGTCCATGACCTGTCCACGGTACTGTCCAGGCCGCACAGCAGATGGTGAGCAGCGGGCAAGTGAGAGAAGCTTCATCTGTATTTACAGCCGGTCACGATCACTCGCATTACCTCCTGAGCTCTGCCTCCTGTCAGATCATCAAGCCTTAGATTCTCATGGGAGCACGACCCCTACTGTGAACTGTGCATGTGAGGGATCTAGGCTGCATGCTCCTTATGAGAATGCCTGATGATCTAAGGAGGAGCTGAGGCGATGATGCTAGCACTGGGGAGTGGCTGCAAATACAGATTATTATCAGCAGAGAGGTTTGACTGCACAGAGACCATCATAAGTCAATTGCTTGCAGACTCATATCAAAACCCTATCAGTGAGTGGCAAGTGAGAACAAGCTCAGGGCTCCCACTGATTCTGCATTATGACGAGTTGTATAGTTATTTCATTATATATTACAGTGTAATAATAATAGAAATAAAGTGCACAATAAATGTAATGCTCTTGAATCATCCCGAAACCATCCCCACTTCCTGGGTACGTGGAAAAATTGTCTTCCACAAAATTGGTCCCTGGTGTCAAAAAGGTTGGGGACCACTGTTCTAAGGGCTTCTACAGCCTTTCTCATCCCTTATCTGGTTGTCCACACTCTCTCCAACTTTTGTGATGTGGTCCCCAAACTGGTCAACCTGAAACAAGGTTTCCCTTCCTCCAAGAAATAGCCAGGGTCTTGCATCCTCCCTCAAAAGTCCAGCTGTCCTGGATACCTCTCTGAAGCCCATGCCTGAGCAGCCTGGGATTCTGAGTTCCACATAACCATCTTTCCTAAGTGTCGCTAAAGACTAGTCACTCCTTGGAAAATTACTGCTTTCCATAGTATATTTGCTTAACGAAATGGAGAATTTTCTCCTCAGGGATATGGATTCTGATTGAGATGTTTACTTTAATTATAAGCTTTGGAGCAAAGAGAATAGAATGTTTTTCTTCTTCAAGGTTGGTGTTCTTGCCTTGGTTGGTCAACAGTCTCAGCTGGTTCTCTTCAGCTCTGTTTCCCTACATGGATTCCTTGCAGATGGACATGGAAAGCCATTTACAAGAGCGGCCACATTTGGAAAACAAAGACTTGCTATAGGAAGAAGAAAGACACCGTGTTTATACTGGACTACTCATATAAGCTGATCCTGAGATTTTTGAAAATAGCAGACTATTTTTTCTCTCTGAGAATTAATATTTTTCACACAGATATCTATTCTGCTCAATGTATTTTGAGGTTTAATTATGAAATCCTAACAAACCAAATTGTGCATTTTTCACATGCTACAGGACCACACACTCACTAAAGCTTAAGAAGAATCAGTTTACTGTGGATTCCAGCCAATATTATGGAGTTCTGTTGTCCAAGAATACACTTTCGAAAGATGAGGTTAGATATATTAGTGTTGTTTTGGCTGAGATTTCATTAAGTGAGAGGGCTCTCATGGTTTTCTTAGACCGCACAAATTTTATTAGGCCAAATTAGTTTTAGGTAAATCTATGGAATCTTTCCAATTTGTTACATGTCCTAAAATCTTGGAGCTTTTGAAGTTTTGTTTTCCTTTTTTAAAATTCTCTCTTTCTCTCTCCCTCTCTGTCTCTCTTTGTCTGATGTTATTCAAGGTAAAATTACGTCTTTGTTTCACATGTGTCTGAGGACACAGGACAGTCAGGATGCGCTCAGAAAGTTAAGTACAGCTTACACAGAGAAGTTCCTCACGACCCCCGAGTCCTCCCCTCATGCGATGCTGTCTCCTGGGCACCATGCTTCTGTGATCGATTGTTGGGCTCACCGACGAGCTACCTATACACTTAGCAGCTACTGGACATCTTCTCAGAGAACAAATGACAGTCAAATGTCCAGTGTTCATGTGTTCAGTGGTTCCTTCCTTCTCTCACGGACAAGGCTTCATCTGGTGCGGGTGAAGGGACAGCCACAGAACCGAATGTCAAGGCTCCAGCCACACGCACCAGCTTCCAGTGCTGGGTTCATGATGCATTTGTCTAAGTTCCAAACTAGGGTCTTCTCGGGGCTTAAGGGCAGCATGTGAAAAATCTCCATATCCTGTTTTCAATCCCCTGAGCTATAAACTCCCCAAGAAAAAAAAAAAAGTCTTTTCTAAAGAGACTGGCTTGCTTTCAAGCTTATAACAACCAGCCAGAGGACCCAGGCTAAGTTTAGACAACTAAAAATAAAGTGAAAACTTGGTTTTAAAAGTTATTATTATTATTTTAAAAGCCATTTTTGAAGTGTACTTATACAGTGGTACAAAATCAGATTAATAACATTTCATTGTTATCATGAAAATGTCTGTTTCAGGCTCAGATAAAATGAAGAACTTCTGTTAACGAATGCTTCTTTTTTTTCCTCTTAAAAACCAAATGTGCAAATCCTGTCTGATTCCACTTACATGAGGCATTTAGAGTCATCAAAACCATAGAGACAGAGGTATCATGGCAGGTGCCGAGGCTGGGGCAGGGAAGCAAGAGGCAGCGTTCTGGGCATAGAGTTTCAGTTTTACGAGATGAGAAGCTTCCTGGGGATGGCAGGGGTGGGTGCACAACCATGTGAATGTACTTAATGCCACTGAGTGTGCCCTTAAAATGGCCAAGATGCACGTTCTATGTTATGTGCATTTTACCACAATACAAAAAAAAAAAAAAAAAAAAAAAAAGGCAAAAACCAAGACCGAATGCGCACGATCTTTTGGAGAAATAAAGATTATAACCATGAACTTTGTTCATCATCTTCAAACTGCTTGTCATTTATTTCTTAGAAATCACCTTTTCCCTTAAAAAACTTGATCTTTTATGGTACGTCCATGCATCCTCAGACATACATACTTTGATGAATGGTGTATCTCTGATGTAGATATGTATAGATTTACCTATTGGCATTTGGCTTTCTTTGAAATATTATACTTTTTAACATACACTAAAAGCACAAAGAATGAAAAATGATCCTGAAGAATGGCAACTCTGGTCCCACCCCTCTTTTCTACTTTCATGGAATAAATATCAAACTTTCACGGCATCCGGACGACTGAGGTATCTCCACGGTAGTCAGAACACAAATGTAACTGTTCTCGAATCTCTCTAAGCACGAAGATTCTTAGCAGAAACTTATGAGGGATAATTTGGTCATTTTATAAAGTGGGTTTTACACATTTCAGCGAATTCCAGGAGTGCAGGGCTTGCCCAGCTCCGCGGAGACAAACGTGAGCACGCCTTTCCCCCCGGAGGCGCTCGTTGGGCCCACACGTGGAAGCTCGGCCGCCCGTCCTCCCTCTGGACTGACTCACTGCTTCAGCTCACGGGCCAACGTGCCTCGACGCGCGAACGGTTCCGCGCGCTCCACGCGCGTTGGGGGATTCGGGCCACACCCAGGACGGGGCAACGCAGGTCTTCCTGTCGCATCTTTCTTACGGCGACAGCGCGAGGCTTGGCGCTCGCCCTTGGCCGGACCGCGGACGTGCTCACGTTCTGAGGCTTCCGACGCAACAGCTAAAGCGGAGGCTTGCAGAGCCGTCCCAGCACAACGCACGCCGACGGAGGGACGGCACCCCTGCTGGACGGGCTGGGACCCTCGGGGAAAGGCCCCTTCACAACTGCTGGACCCTAGAATCCGGCGGAGCGGGAAAACTGAGTGGACCGAGGCGCCCCTGGCGAGTGCCCCCCCAGCTCTCCTCACAGGCTTCCAGAAGCGAGAGGCTCAGGCTTGTGGCCCGACGGGGACGCAGCCCTCGGTGTCCGAGCGGCCGTGAAACGCACACCCGAGCCAGCAGGCACCCTCCAGAGACTGTCGCGTGGACACGCAGCTGCGCGCGTGGGCCTCTCAGCCACTACAGCGTTCTGATATCGATTTTTAGCAGTTTCCTGTAAGTTATAAAATATAAAGGTGGATGTAAGACAAAATCATCCAAGATCATTAGTGGAACTCAGCATTTCCAAAGTCTCTGTGGCCCTGCGCTAGGCCGCGCTCGTGGCACGTGAACTCCCAGGACAGCTGCACAGTTAGAAGGTTTCGGAAGCGCTTCCGTCTGGTGCAGGGAACAGCCTGGGCCTCAGAGGCTCTGAAACCAGTAGACTTTCTCAGGGGTTCCTTCAAACAGAGCCTAAATGTGATGGGGGATGAGGTGTTTTGTCCTAACGTCCATCTTACATTTGCATTTACAAACCAAGCCCCGGGACTCCTACACAACCTACGCAGGTCATGGGTCAGTAAGGATTTGAACCAAAGCTCTGTTCAGCGCTGAAGCCCACATGCTTCCTGCCAGCCACCGCTGCTTCCCAGAGTGAGGTGTTAATTAAAACACAGAATGATGAATGATTAAGGCCCTGAGAAGTGACCGGAAACCACCCAGAGATGGGAAATACCCACCTGTAGGATTCGGGGGTCGGTGGGAGACCCCAGGCATGACCCTGCAACAGAAAAACAATGTATGAGAAAATAATTACGAAAGCTGACAGTCAGATGTGCAGTAAAATGAAGGAGGAAGGACCTCTCAGGGCAGCGGTGAGCACGGCCGGAAGGTGGGACTAAATTACAGGTATTTTGCTCTCTGAAGTCCCGATAGGGAAGTGATGGCCAAGGCGCCCTGACCCTCAGGAGGAGATGAGCCGAGGCCGCTCCCCTCCCCTGACCGGCCTGGGGTGCGCGGTGGGCAGCCCCTCGCCCCTGCCGGGCACAGAGTCCCGGAGCCTCATTCGGAGATGAGACCGTGTAGCAGCGAGAAGAGAGCACCGCCTGTCCCGGCTTTGCTTTCATCCATTTTTCCTCCTCAGCTTTTTCTCCTCCCTGACAGTGTCTTCCCCTGTAATTTAATGTAGCTTAAGACTCTCTTGGCCTTTGATAAACACTGACTGCAAGTCTAATATGTGAGACTGTGATGAAAATACTTGAACACATTCACACACACTCGTCCATTCTTAGGAAAGACAGTTTGACCCTTTTGCTAATAAAATTCATGTCGTTTGTTCTGCTTACAACTGTCTCTTCAAACAGCCGACTCCTGGGGGACCTTGTGGGCTGGGGAGCTGGGCCCACAAGGAGCACCCAGGATCTGCTCGGCCAGGCGGGCACCCCAGGTCCTGCCTGCAGAGGCCACCCTCAGCATCAGGACAGAAAAGGCAGTGGCTTCTGAATTTCTCCCTTTCCTTCCCTCAGATCTGCCTTTTTCCTGGCCCCCGTGGTTTTCCCTGGGTAGGTGGGTCCCTGCATCACTTCCCCAGTGCTCTCTATCCGTCACTTCGTACATTAGGAGAGCTTAAGGGGTTAGAAAAAAACATGCATGTATAGATTTGTGTGTATATGTACATGTATGTGTGTTTATATACAAGCACAGATTTATTTATCCTCTCACACCTCAACTTTTAAAAATATTGTCTCAGCAGATTTACAGATACCTCACTGTTAGTCAAAATCTGATAATGCCTCTCCCTTTATTTTGCATTTCTGCTCTAACAGAAATGCAAAATAAAGGGAGTTCTCATCTTCCCCGAGGCAAATGGCTCTTTCTGTCTGATGAGGGGAGAGATCCCATATACAAAAAAGAGAAAGAAGAAAGCACATTAGTGTAATTATACTTTTAAATGATCTCTTTTGCACCAACATTTGCCTTATTTGTTCACGCTCATGAGAAATTTGTTGGGAAAGGAATAAATTAGAGCATATGAGGAAGAAAGCTAACATTCCAATGCGCTCCTTGTGGGCAGAAGACACAGGTGACCAGCGGCCTTCCAGGCTGCTCTGCAGACCTGGATGCCAGCAGCTGGCCTGCAGGCCTGGGCTTTGCCATCTGTGGGCAGACGTGCCCTGAGCGAGGCCAGGCCAGCAATAGCGTGGGCTGAGCTCTTCCTGCGTCTGCCCGAGGAGGGTGACCGTGGGGGTCTGGGCACCGGCTCTGGAGACAGGAGCCCTGGGCATGTTTAATATCGAGCCCCCTTCACAGAGTGCGCCCTGGTGTCGGCCCAGAGCTAATGCTAAGGACAGACCTAAAAGTCAGTCCTTTTATCTGAAGCCTCTCAGATTCTTTTCTGCACAGTTCTCTTAATTTTCTTCCTCTTACTGATTTTTTTAAAATTTGTTTTATTCAAGTATAGTTGATTTACAATGTTGTGCTAATCTCTGCTATACAGAAAAGTGATCCAGTTATACATATATATATATATATACACATTATTTTTCATATTCTTTCCCATTATGGTTTATCACAGGATATTGAATATAGTTCCTTGTGCACAGTTCTTTTTTTATGTAATGCAAACTCCTTTTCTCTGTTGAGCCCAAGAAGTCTTGACATTGTGTAAGCTAAAATAGAAAAGTTATTTCCATTTGCCAGACGCAGTTTGGGAAGCTTAAGGGAACACCCAAGTTTCCTTCTTTCTTCTTTACCCACCCTGCTCTGTGATGTGGGGATGGATTTTCAGGCTTGGTTTTTCTGACATATGTTGAAGAAAGAGAAACCAATGACCTTCTCCAGAAACGGCAAAGAGCAGTGGAAGTCAGGAAACTCAAACGCTCCTAGCTCTGACCTTGAATTAACCTTTCACTGTCCTCCATTTTAGTTTCCACTGCAGGCGAGAGGGTATGATGTGCCCTCCCCCGACCTCTGTGGCCGCGTCCCGGGCCTCTGGGTGTGGGCGCACCTGCTGGCAGGAGCACTGGGGATGTTGGCTGGTCTCAGAGGCTCTGTGTGGGTCTGGACCCCACCCAGGCCCCCCGCTCTGCTGTGAAGTAGGGGAAGGTCGTGGTCCTGGGCCCCAGGACTGTCAGCTCTGTTCTAACGGAATTAATCAGCAGAGATATTTGAGCCTCTTAACACTCAGTGTGTCAGGAGCTCCGGCCGGGTGCCTGAGGACTGTCCTTACTGCAGAGAGAAAGGGACATGTGCTCACCTGCAGGGTGTCTGCCGCGGCATCAGCCCTGCACACCAGCTTCCTCAAAGTGCTTCTAGAAACAGGTCTCAGGTTAACCCAGTTCTTCCGTTGGACACGGCGAGTCTGCCAGGGAGGGGCTGCCTTCTGTCCCCTGGGGATGGTCAGTGCTGGGTGCCCCCAGCCCCGGTGTGGAGCAGGCCGGACACGCTCACTAGAGGGCATCTCCTGTCCCAAAAGTACGCCCGGCTCAGTCCGGCCTCTGTGTTACAATCTATGATCCTCTTTTCCTGAGACACTTGCTGAATGCCTTTTCATACAGTTCCTCTTTACGCTGCCCGCCCCCACCCCGCCCCAACCCCGAAGAACAGAACAGGCGTTATCAGACCTCCTCTGGGGGAGGGGTTCCGAGGTTCAGCCCCTTGGGGATGTGGCCTAACCCCAGAGTTCCCTTCGGTCACCGGGAGGCTGAGCGGCTGTATCAGTGTCCTTACGTGTCTCCTCATCTCATCTCCAGCCTTCCCCGATCCTGCTGATGAGGGAAGCGACTGCAGGCCCCATAGTCCTCTCATCCACGTGGGATGAGCTCTGCGTCCTGCAAGGTCGATTACGGGCTTCCCTCCGGGGTGTGAACACGCAGGATTCAGGTCCTCATCATCCCGCACCTGGATTTTAAAACACGTCTCAATGTCGTCACGCCTCTAGTCCGTCTCCTCCCTGTTCCTCTGAGGGTGTCCATTGGTCTGTCTCTCGCGGAGTAGTGTTGGTCACATCACTCCCTTCTCAGGAACGTCACAACACTTCTGAACGTGAATAGGGCCCAACCTTCAAAACCATCCTCGGGGCCTTAAAACACCTTTAGAACTTGCATCTCTTAACTTCCCTTATTCCCTTAACTACTGTGCCCTTGACTTAAATTGAGCTGTTCGCAGTCTGCACACCTCGCCCACATCTCCCTGTTCTGGAATGTTCTATCTACTCCTCACTGTGCAGGACGTTCATTCCCTCTTGAAGCCCTCACCTCCCCCCCCCCCCCCCCCCCCCCCAGGTTACACGCACTTTCTATTCTGCGTGTGTCCGTGCTTCATGTTGACCATGGTTACTGCTTTGGGAGAACAGTGGCCTGTCCTGAGCTAATCCATGTGGCTGCATCTTCAATGCCCACCCACAGCTGGGGGCCTCACGTCAATGTCTCGACGTCACGATGTGGGAGCTGGTCCCAGTGGCTCTCAGCTGAGCAGTGGCCGACGTCCAAGAACCACAGTAGAGCCCAACGCAGATGCTCAGGCTGGGCTGCCATGGTGACCAAGTGCTCCCCATCCTCTCTGCTCAGAATGCCTCCAGGGCTGCTGGTTATCAAAATGGGTGTTTTTAGTCAACAGTGCATCTCAACCCTCTAACGGAAGAAATCCTATTTTCAGTACCGTGTATGTCTGAAGCATCCATTATCTTCACTTCCAGAATCAGTTGTGTTGCCACCACCGTAAATCTGCTGTGAAATAACAGTAGCTGCCAACGCGTGGGCGTTTGGTTAATTATCGTCTTTTTATAAGTGAAGTATGCTTTAATTGATATGTTTTTCTCTTACTTAAGCCATTAATGATGTGCTATTCTGGCCTGTCATAGGGCAGCTCTGCAAAGAGTGTCCTTTCCGAACGATAATAAGCACGTTTAAAAAGTGTTAATGCCAATATCTGAGTTGCTCTAAGGAAGACAAAACTAAGTAAAAAGGGAATGAACAGTTTCATGGAGTCACAGGGCTTAAAGCTGGATTTGTGTGAGTAAAGAACTATGGAGAAATAAAACTGAGCTCTTAAGTTTTTGCTTTAATAGAATTGTTCTTTTGAAGACCTTGGGTCAATTGGGATGACAGATTTTTATCCTCTTACCATTTAAAAAGTTTTCTCTTTCCAGTGCAGAAATAGAAGGAAAGTATGTTCCTCCTTGGGAAGGTTTGTCTGGACTGAATGTGTCTCCCCAATTCACATGCTGGCGCCTTTGCCCACACGTGATGGTTTGTGGAGGCGGGCCCTTGGGAGAGGGTTGGGGTGAGGTGAGCCATGAGGTTGAGGCCCCGTCATGGGATCAGTGTCTGTAAGTAAGAGACACCAGAGAACTGGCAGTGACTCTGCAGGAAGAAGAGGCTGTGTGAGCAGCAGACAGTGAGGCCTCCCTGGGTCTTGGACGTCCAGCCTCAGAACCGTGAGAAGTGAGCTTCTGGTTTTCTGAGCCGCCCAGCCATGGGGTTTTTTTATGGCAGCCCAAGCTGGCCAAGACAGGCACACTGGAAAATTTGTTATTAAATATACTTCTTTCTCAGAGTTCTCTTATGTAGCCTTGCTTTCTGCATAGCCATATACATTTCAGAATTTTAAAAAGAAATTTACAACATTTGCAAGCACTAATCCTGATGGCATATTGACAATTCATTGACTCTACAGATCTGTTTGGGAATAATCGATATCTTTATGACATTGAGTCCACCTCTATTTTCTTTCACTCAATAAGTGATTTTTATTGGCTTTCTGATTAGTGGCCATGCACATATTTTATAAATTTGTTCTAGATATTTAAAGTTTTGTGTTGTTTTGTGATGCTTTTCTAAATACTGTTTGTTTCTGGCTCATAAAAAATACAATTAGTTTTTAAAAATTTGACCTTGTATCCAGCAACCTTACTAAATCCTAGAGTTTTCAAATTTCCACATTCAGTGTATCTTCTGTAGATAAGACAATGTGTTTTCCCAATCCAATCATTATATCTTAATTTCTTTTTATTGCCTTTTTGGGGCTCGGGCACAGTGTTGACCCTGAGCAAGGACAGCGGCAGCCCTGTTTTGTCACAGGCTCACGGGAGAGCCTTCAGCGCCTCACTGAGAAGTACAGTGTCTGTGAGAGGTTTCTTCTGATAGACATCCTTTAACAGATTATGCATTTTCTTCTATTTGTTTTTGACTAAAAGTTTTTTTCCTTTGTTAGAATGAATGCTGACTTTTATTAAATATTTTCCTGCATTTTGGGGAAGATCACGTGCACTTTCTCTACCACCTGGGAATCTAGCAGGGACTCTCCTCCATGGCAGGTCTCAGACTCCCAATTTTGTGCCAAACAGTGTAAAAATATTACCAAAAAGTTGGTCAAAATATTTGTCAAAACAGAACTTCTGCCAGACTTACGCCAAGGAGTCTGTCAACGTTTGCTCAGCGTCTTGTCTCCCAGACTCTGCCCTTCGGAGACAGTGATACAGCTCGGTCACCTGGGGTCTCACCCGTCTGGCTCCCTCCTGGCCCTATTTTTGTCCCACAGTTACTCGTGATCTTGAAGGTTTTTTGATCTCTTTAATCAGATGGAGATATATATAGTTTTGGTCTAGTTTCTCTTCCTTCCTTCCTTCCTTTTTTTTCCTGAGCAAAAAAATTAGAATCTTCTCATTTAATATTTTCTCATTGCCTTTGGAATAAATACAGAAATTGTGAAGGTCTTACATCTTACTTGCTTTTTTCTCTTCTTTCCAGTCTCATGTCACGTGATTTCTACACTTGCATTCTCTGCTACAGTTGTATTTTACTTGTGAATTTATAAAAAAAACTGTAGAATTTCAAAGGAACTCATTCTAGTCTATGGAGATAGAAATCATCACTGACCTAGAGAAGGCAAGAACTTCTTTAATACAATGGCCTTTGAATGAATATAATTTTACTCATAAATTTATTCTACATAAATCAGCACCCACGACATTCCGTTATCTTCAGCTCAGTACTAAAAACAAAGAAAAAAGAGTCGTATTGGACTTGAATTTCAGTGAGTGCTGATTCTGCATGCGTTAAGTTCTCACCCATAAAACGTACGCAGTAGTGACTAAATCACAGTGTGTTTTGAGTCACATATGAGAAAAAGGTTTTCAGTGTGATTGGTATAAATATTTTTAAATGGGGCCTTCCAAAATAATTTGCTGGACCTTAGTTAGCGTGAAAGACCACAGACTTCTCACTGATTCCAGAAGAGGCTTCTCCAGTGGCCATTGAGGGTTCTCTACAAGTGCTTTATGTCACCGTGTTTGTATGGAGAAGCCAACTCTGCCGTGCTTTGCAAGGTACTGAGTAGGCCAGAGGGTTAGGGGTGTTTCTGAAGTTGTGGTGTCACCCTGCTGGCATGAAGCCGGCTGCCGGCAGACTCTGGTGACTCCAGGCTTCCTCCCAGACTATAGACGCATTCGCGGCTTCTCCGAAACTCAGGGCTGATGCTGCTCCCACGCGTGGTGGAAGAGGCTCGGGAAATCAGTCGCCTTGGCGAGTCAGATTCATTTCAGGGCACAGAAGAAAGCCAGAGGACAAAGACGTTTTCTTCATTTCTGTAATTTCAGACTTTGCCGTGAACTCTCTTTTAAAAAAAAAGAAAAAAATTCTGGTGGAGGTTGTACAATTAAAGAAACAAACCTCTTGGCCCAAGGGTTGGAAAATGTAGTGGCTCTCCTTAGATATTGTTATGTTCAGAATTAACAGGTGGTTCAGGGTGAGCAGAAGCCTCTTTCTGGCCTGTGAACCGGACACTGTAGCCCTTGGCCTCTGTGTCTCCACCACGTCTGTTAGCATTTCTGCTGTGGAGCATAGCTGGTTCCTGTGATCTACGTTTCACAGGCTCTGGATATTTGCAACACGACTCAGGCAAAGTTCAGTGCAGCTCAGGCCATGAAGACTCAGCGGCAAAGGGGCTCCTCATCTTTTATTCGTTCAGCACCTCGACGTGAGCGCCCCTGTGACCAGGCCCCAACCGGCAGGAGGGCGAAGTGCGGCCTCGGAGGCTTTCCCTGAAGTAGGGCTGTGACCTTGGACCGGCGGAGGTGCCAGCGCAGTCTTGGAAGAAGCCAGGCAGGAGCCGGCAGCGGGCAGTCCACACGTGACAAGCTGGCAGACAGAGCAGGGACCTGGTGACCCCTTGCCCTTTCTGCAGGGACCCCACGCCCGCGGCCATCTGTCCAGTGACCGTGGCCACACTCGCCTGCCCCACGTCCACTGCCTGCTTGGACAGGTCCGGGGTGCAGGCCCGACTCTCTGGCCCTGGAGCAGCGGCCTTGTGAACCCTCCGGGGCTAGGACTACATCTGGTTCCCGTGCCTGTTACTGTCAGCTGGTGAGTGGGGTGAGGTACTGTATGAACATGCACAGCCATTTGTAGGAATGGAGCTTGGGTCCTAAGCCCTGATGCTAAACCGTGTCCCATGGCAGGTGGAAGGGCATCCTGGGGCCAACGCTGGGACAGGACCCCGGTGTCACCGAGCTCCACCGCCTCCCAGCTTGAAACCTGGGCCGGCAATGACAACTCAGATGTCAGTTTCTCTCTCAATAAAAAGGGGATAATCATGCTCACCCTGCATGGTTGTTGTGAGAAATGAAATGTTCACATTTGAAAATCCACTCAGCATGATACCTGGTTCAAAGTAGGAGCCAAGCAAATGGTATCATAATAACATTTCCATTATTGCCAACAAGCTTCACTGGCCTGAACCCCTTCCTGGTGGCTGACGGTGGCTGTCTTTGTCATGTTCTCTTTCTCCACCAGGAGCCCAGGGTTGTGCTGGAAGGAGCACCATGGCCCTGACACTTGCCGCATGCCGCTCTGGGCAACGTCTCACCTCCCCTGATCCTCTCTTTCTGTTTGTGAAATGGGGAGGCCGATACTCACCTGAAAGACCGACTTTGGACCAAATGCGAGTACAGTAACGCAAGTCCTGACTCACAGTAATCATTTGATGGCAAACACTAGGTTTTTCCCCCTCTTGGAGGAACAAGTTTATAAAGACAAGTGGAGATTCAAATAGAGGAACACGAGCAGATACGTTCAATGCTTCACCAGGAGGGTCGAGCCATGGGTCTGGACGTGAAGGCAGGCCCCGGCATGGCAGGGGTCAGAACCCTCCAGCCTCCACCTACCCCTCTGTGTCCACGGTTGAAAGACCTCACGGGAGCAGCAGATGGCTCTTTCCTGTCAACAAGGTCATGGGAGCTGCAGGACTTCTGACCTTTACAACCTCATAAATGTTCGTTGAACAAACGCTGGTGCCACCTAAAATAATATCAAACTGTGCTTAGTTATCCAAACAGCCTTATGATTCTGGGAATACTGATGAAGTAATTTCCCCTAAAGTCCTCAGAAAGCAGAAAGCAAATATACCTCTGATCAAAAATATAAGTTACCGGTTTGAGTTAAATTCAAGTGTCAGAGAAAACTCTGTGTGTTACCCGATCAGCTTTAAACATGGAAGGGGCAAACAGTAAGTCATGAAGAACCGTCCAGATTTGTGCTCAGGGCCTCGAACAGATGCAGTTGGCCAGCCCACACCACCCAGGGCTGCCCAAGGATGTCGCCCAGGCTGGGGCCAGGCGGCCACAGCTTCTCAGCCTCCTGCCAGGATCTGGGGGCAGCAGCCAGGCTGACCTTGCACTGTATGGCAGGGTGAG
This sequence comes from Platanista minor, assembly GCA_004363435.1. Taxonomy (NCBI): domain Eukaryota; kingdom Metazoa; phylum Chordata; class Mammalia; order Artiodactyla; family Platanistidae; genus Platanista; species Platanista minor. The sequence continues at coordinate 26,391 of RJWK010005892.1, forward strand.
GCTCCCTAGGTTCCTCACATGCCCAGGGGAACACAACTGAGGGAGGTGCCCTGGGGTGAGATGTCCCCCAGCCCCACACCCAGCACAGGAGTCGGGAGAGGCTGGACGGTAGGCTGTCGTCCTCTCCAAGCAGCCCCGGAAGGCCTGGGAGGCAGGCCGTCTTCGTCATCACCTCTGGCTCTTCTGTCGAGGGCTGAGTTTTCAGGTGCTGCAAGAAGCCCGGAGGATGACGTGTGAGCCCGAGTTCACAGCCGAGCAGGGACAGGTGGACACCACACCCACCTACCCTCAAGCTCACCCCCCGACCTCACTAAGGGGTCCAAAGGTCACCCTCATGGGCCAGAAGGGCTAGGAGGCATTGCAAGTGTCTGGTTAATGCAAGTCTCGCGACGATAACTGGAGAGAAGGATCTGATTAGTAACAGAGCCAGTCTGAGGACTGGGCTCTTCCACGTCAGACCCTAAACCACTGCTTCTCAAGCTTGGCTGCCTCTAGGGTGTCAGAGGAGCTTTAGAAAAGTGCCAGTGCCAGGGCCTGACCCACAGAACCCCATTCAGAATCCTCCCTGGGCTGGTTACTGTGAGGAGGTAGCCGTGAAGGACTTAAAATATTAGTAGGCTTGAGGTCTTGGGCTCTGAAGGTAATTTCGAAACAAGAGACATTAGCGTGTGAAGAGCCTGGAGAAGCTGGAGGCCGCGAGGGCCTCAACTTCCTGTCCTGTGTCAGGGGGTGAGAGCTCACGTTTCCTGCGGGCCTCCCTAGGAGGGTGGCGTGGACTGTCATCAGGACCCCGATTCCAGGCTCTGTAGGAAGGGCCCACCTTCCTGGTCACGTTATCTCACTTGACTTCTTGATTCTGTGATAAGCAAAGTGTGTGGGTTGGAATTTATACTTGCGAGTTTGGAGAAAGGAAAAAGCAGCCCCTGACATCCAGGAGCTGGCCTGGCATGGTCAAGGGCCCTCCTGTTAACACCAGTGAAGAATCAAGGTAGAAACAAGAACCCTTGGTGCTCACTTCTGAACAGACAGAATGCGAACCTTGTCCAAAGCGCAGAACACCAAATGCCCTCTCCCGGCTGATGTGAGTGGCAGCTGCACGGCTACCTCGGCCAGCCTCCCCCCTCCTGCTAAGACTTGTTGAGACCCCAGTCGTAAAACTGCCCGATTCCCCCGAGCCTCCAGCCCAGAGCAGAGTCTTGTTTCCTTAGACTCTCCCCCAAATCACCAAACACCAGCCAAATCAGATAGAGTCCCTCCTATCCCCCACGGTGTGTGTCCTGCTCTATGCCGCCATCATAAACCCAGCTTGTGCACACTCAGGTCGTCCTTGGGGCATTTGGTTGGAAGGCGTCAACAGCGTGAAAACACCGACACTATCCTTGATTCTGCGAGTTAGACAAGGTATGCTGCAGAACAGGACCTGAGATTATGTAGCTGTTCATTGATAAACTTTGAATTAAAAGGACAAATTCCACAGTTTGGGGAAGCTTGTTATTGATCAAACAAGAAGCTTTAACATTTTTCTTGCTTTGCCACTGAGCACAGGTAGAGAAGCTCCTTGGGACCTTCAGCTTCTACCTGAATAGTCAAGCTTGACTAAGTAGTGATGGTGCCAGTTTGCAAAATACTAAAAGCAAAAACATTAAATATTAATACTGTTCAGAAATGTTGCCAGATGCACGTTTTGGTCATTGGCAGGGCCAATCACACATTCGGACACATCACTGACGCAGTGCATCAACGTTGCTCTTCTGTTCAGACCTCAGGAGCACTGCGGCTCCGCATCGCTGAGCCCCACCAGGTAGGGCCGTCCTGGGAATGAGGATAAGTTGGTGTCTCCAGTCTGAGCCGGGATGGGCTGCATCTGGTTCTAGGTGGTCGTACGAGCGCCGGTCGTGGGCGGCAACACAACTCGCTTCAGCTATGAATGGCGAGACAAGGTGACGCACCTCCAGCACGCGGGCTTCTGCTCCCTCACTGTGCTTGGAAGCTCCAGGGGCCGAGCCTTGTGATCGGGCACCCACGTCTATCTTCTGCAGCCACACTGGCCATGGATGCGAGGGCCTCCCAGGGTCTCACAAGGACGATGTTGGCCTTGGGACTGGATTTTCAGAAGTCAGGCTCCAAAATGGGTCATTAGACTAGACCTTCCCCCATCATGGATCTTCTGGAGTTTCTGCAGAGCGACAGGGAGTGCTGCCGTTGGGGTTTGGAAGGGTTCCTCGTAGATAAAATTTCCTGGATGGTCACCTGCTTCCCCCCAAGTTTCATCCAATTTCAGTGTAAGACTGTGAGGCTGAGGGAAAAAAAAAAGTATGTCAGTGATGAATTTGAAGGACAAAATTAAGCTTTGAAAATGTTAAGTGTAGAATTTGCAAAAATAAAAAATCTACTAGTTTATGAAGTGCATGTTTTTATGATCATAAAGCTTTGGATGAAATGCAGCTGCATTTTGAAAACTTTTGCTGTCTGCATTGTCACTCATGTAATGGACAGCAATTAAATTATATGTTGAACTCAGTTGCTTCCAAAGGAAATAGTTTTCTAATTATTGAAGCCATCTTTTGATGATACTGGAAATTAAATCTTTTCAATTTCTTGTAAATGAGAGGTTTTTTTAAAAAATAGAATTCTTGCTGAGTTTATGGAATCTTGCTCTTTTCCACTGACTTTTTTTTTTTTTTTTTTTTTACATTTCTTTTAAAATCTCCCAAGTTTTCAATGTGAAATGTGGGGAGGAGCACATATTATTAGGAGACCTAGTTGAGTGGAAAAAGATTCTGGTCTAGGTGAGGGGATCTGTGCAGGGTAACCCAGGTGTCCAAGTCAGCTCATACTGCTGTACAGAAGCACCGAGACAGGGTGGCCGACATGACAGACACTGGTTTCTCACATTCTGGAAGCTGGACGTTCAAGATCAAGGCGCCAGCAAATTTGGTGTCTGGTGAGGACCTGCTTCCCTGCTCACAGAAGGCGACTTCTCACTGTGTTCTCGCCTGGAGGAAGGGGTGGGGAGCTCTGTGGGGTCTCTTATACAAGGGCAGGAATCCCATCATGAGAGCTCCAGCCTCATGACCTCATTGCCTTCCAAAGGCCCCAAAACTTTCAGTCCATAACAGCAAAAGCAAATGTGATTTTTTTAAACTAAACACCCAGGGAGAAGACAGCAAAAAGAGATCAAAGGTGATCAGAGAAATGGATGTTTTAGGAGAATCACAGGTAATCTGAACACAGACTGAGGCCAGAACGAACATTTTCTGAAAGTTCTCTCACAGACACTGTGCCGAATATGTAAGGGATGGTGACCCAGCACATCTGTGTATGTAAATTCGTGATAAAGTTGGACATATACGAGTATATGTTCAGTCAGCATTTATTAAATGTATAGTATTTTTACACTGAGATACTTGGATACAGAGATGAAAGGACATATTCCCCTTTTTTGAGACCTGTCTATCTACGGCAGGCCGAAGGATTAACAGCTAAACTTCACACAGTGAGGAAGGTGGAACTCTGGTCTTATGGATAAAGACCAAGCAAGTCAGAGGAGGAGTGAGTTTACTCTTTTGGAAGGGTTCACACGGCAGTCGTCTCTGGGATCTGCTCTGAGCAGCACTGAAGAAAGACCCGTGATTTCACAGAAAAGGGCAGAAGACCTTCGAACGAGGGAGCACCGCATCCCTGTGTGGACATGTGGGATCCTTTTCTCTTCTGCAGACACAGAGAGAGTGGCCCGCCAGGGCCCACGGAGGACGCTGCAAGCCACGTTGTCCTGTCCCTTCCTGCACTCATAACTCACCTGTCAGTGAGAGCTGCAGATCCATCCCCCAAATACCTATAAAGTCCATGCAGTGTCTTTACATCCACTCTGCACCATCACCATGCACTGCTGGTTCTGCCTGTGAACCACACACCTCCTGACTCTCTGTCTCTTCATCCTTGTCCTCACAGAGGAGTTCAGTTGATCTTGAAGGACCCGCCTCAGCTCCTCCACACAAATGCTGTCATTTCCCATTTCAGGGATCCTGGAAGGAGCCACGTGGTGCCCTGACCCTCCTCCCAGCCTGACCTGGTGGCTGGTGCCCCCCTGCCACGTGAGAGTCTGCACCCGTGGGTCGTGCTCTGTGAGGTTCCGCTTTCATCCTGGTGACACCAACGTCTAAGTGCTCCCCCCATGTAGTTAAATCTTTTGATGTTTTAGTGTATGCTTTTTTTGCATTTTTTTATGTTTAGAGGATTTTTCAAGTTCAGAGATATGATTGGTTATATTTCTTTCTAGGTTTTATTTTCATTGTTTTTAAATCCTTACTTTTTGGTAATCTGGATTTTATTCCTCTATGTGGTATGAGATGGTGATCTAAATGGGTTTTGCCACCACCCTGTTTGTAAAAGAATCTCATGGCCAATCTGGAAAGTTTTCAAGGATTTCTTAGTGAGGAGCAGCAGTAGGCTGGCCCGGGATCTGCTCCCTGTGGCTCCTGGGTCGCCGTCTATGGGAATAAACAGTTGAGAGTAAGTGGAACACGGTTTCCTCATTTAGTGTCAAACACTTGTACGGTCTGTATGAGGTTCCAGCCAAGTAATCATTTCACGTCTTGGTTAAATGTAGATTTCCGAACTTATGGTTAAAGTTACTATCTTGGGGCCAAGAGTGTACAAAATAGGTAAAAATCTTACAGAAAATACATACAGTGCTTACCTTCTATTAAAGTATGATAAAGCTGCTGTATTGTAACAAGGCCGGCTTGCTCTAAGACTAGGTTGTCAATAAAACCAATATGCATCTTGGCTTGAAACTGAAAACAAAAATCAGTGAGCTTCATATGTATATACATGTTGACCTTAATTAACAGACCTATACATATAAGTTTAACAGAAATGGACTTGACTGAGGGGCCCTGGAGGCAAGCTCGGGATCTGAGCGACGTGTGTGTTTCAGACCCCAAGTTCCCCGAGGAGGTGTGACCGGCACCTACCACGGCTGAAAACGCTAATCAATGCTGTCAGCAGAATTTTCAAACCCTGTTCTTGGGACTCTAAGCTTGATCGACAATGGTGTTGCTTTGGGGAAATAATCCACGCTCAGACCTTGAAATTATGTTCCCGGGAAAGCTTGTTTCTGCAGCAGGCAGCATCTGTTTTTATTGGGGTCTTGCCTCTATTTAATTGTGCAGCTGGTTTGAGAGAGAAAAAGCATATGTCATGTCATCTGTTTGGGATCAAGGGTGAGCAGCAAATTCACTTCAGTCTCAAGGACAGGCAAGTTCTAAGAGGCAAATCACCAGCTCCCTGCTCCGTGAAGCCATGATGCCACGTGCACTCTTAGGCTGGTCATTTATTTACAAAACACCCTCTTCGAAGGGGTGGGGAGGCCACTCAGGGACAGGCTAGTTTCAAACCAACCAGGACGTCTACGCTCTGCTTTTAGGGGTGCGGTTAGAAGTATTTGTGTTTACACATCTTCTTTCTCTGAGCTCTGGCACGTACATGTCTCACACACACACACACACACACACACACACACACACACACACACACCCAGCCTTTCTAACTGGAAACATCAGCCCAGAGCTCACGGCCTGGCTTCAAGCCCTCAGTCTTTTCACGGTGTCACCCATCCCTTCAGGCGTGAGGCCCCTCCATTACCGATGAAATTTTGTGGGAATAAAAATTAAGCTCACTGTGCAACAGGACTTGGGACAACAATTTTTTCATGTTTCCTTCATTTATCATTTTTAGTTTATCTGACATATATTTTGAACTCATTATGCACAATTTATGGGATAGATGAGCACCCTTGAGCATTTTAAAACCAAGTCAAAGTCGCATGTGAAATGCTTTATCACTTTTTTCCTTGTTTGTGGAGGTATTTTAAAAAGAACACAATTATTTGCACTGAGACAGTGATAACAGATAAGGGACTTAACTTCCGGTCCCCAGATTTCCTGCTTGTAAAGAGGGGGCCTGGGCAGGTGATGAGTGTCCAGCAGTGTTCACCTGGGGCCCGCAAGCAGGTCCACACAGGTCCACGCCACTCTGAAGCTGCTGGGTCCACTCCGATTGTGGCGCTCTCGCTGCGCTGGGGGCTATTATTGTGATTTTTAGTGAACTCCCGATGTGTGTGGTGAGGGGTCTGCAATGTTGCCAAGGCCTTTCCTCTGCGATGACATTGCAGCCCACCTCACGGAGACCCACCCCATTTCCCAAACCCCATGGCCTCCGGGCTGTGACTGGCTCTAGCCCTAGAGGCCGCCCGAACACCTGGGTCAGCCCCAGGCTTCACATGCTTCTCCTCTCCCTGGGGACCCTGGAGATGTTAACGGAATGCTAACATTTATATATCCTAAATAACAATTTTTCTGAAAAGAAGCCATCTTTCTCAGCTGCCTGACACCCGAATGAGCTCCTCTGTGGACCTTTCCTCAGAGGTGCTGACTGTAAAGGGGCTCCCTGTCGCCTGAAGTGTTTTATCCACACGGGAAGAAGGGTGCCTGTTCTAACCACACCTCAGCTGTGTAAGTATTTCATGTTTTTTTCTTTTTGGAGAGGGGGAAGCAGATGATGGTGTGATTCATGACCAGCTGCAAAAGCTCTGGAGCGTCTCGCTTTAAAAGGCGCAGCCGCGGGCTCCGGGGGCTTGGCTTTACACGATGCCTACACTCATGAGTTGCACCAAACTGTTTTATCCCCCGATAAACATCGGCATCTGCAGAGGGGTTGCGAAAAGACAGCCAGCCTCTCACACTACTCAGTGGCAAAGCCTTATTTGTGAATGTGAGGCTCCGGTATGAATCCCTCGCAACTGTTTTCTGGCTCTTTGATTTTGAGCAAGTTGCTTACCTCGCCGATTTCAGGCCCTATATTTGTAAAATAGGATTAAAATATGTACCTCTCAGAGTTTTTTCCAGTGAGGAAAAAGAATGCATGTTAATAAAAAGAAACGACCATCTAAAAGAAAGTAGGATGCTCACTGGACAGTTCCTTCCCTCTAGTTTGCTTTGTAAGTGGAATTTCTTAACTGAGAAATTCAGACGAAAGGATACTGCTTGCTTAATGAAACTCTTCCTAATTTGAATACGTTAAGGCTATAACAGAGAAGAGGCAGGTCTGGGCTGTGTTCCCAGGGCCGGGCGGCTCTGCCGCTCAGAACAACCTTGATAACCCTCGGAGAACTGCCTCCGGGACCCACACCGCCCCCAGCGTCCCCCAGGGCCGCAGGCCAAGCGCTCACCCCTGTGGGGCTGAGGGGCCGTCTGGTCCTTGCGTGACTCTGGAGCTGATGGGTCTGGCATCTCACGGGAGAAATGAGAGCAGAAGAGGCTGGTCTGCAGGAGGAGAAGATGGACGCAGATGTGCACGGGGAGGGGGTGTGTCTGAGTCTGAGATGAAGCGATTTCTCAGCATCAGAGATTTAGCTCCAGGTAGCATCCGTCCAGCCGTCTTCCTGAAAGGCCTGCTGCTCTGGGCAGGCTCACATCAGTCACCTGGGGGACTGGAGTCTGTGAACAGGGAAAGGCTTAACGGACTCCTACTCCACATCTAATAAGGCAGTGTCCCCAACCCCTGGGCCACGGACTGGTACCGGTCTGTGGCCTGTTAGGAACCAGGCCACACAGCAAGAGGTGAGCGACAGGCAAGTGAGAGAAGTTCCATCTGTATTTACAGCCACTGCCCATCGCTCACATTATCTTCTGAGCTCCACCTCCTGTCAGATCATCAGGCATTAGATTCTCATTGGAGCGTGAACTCTACTGTCAACTGCGCATGTGAGGGATCTAGGTTGCATGCTCCTTATGAGAATCTAATGCCTGATGATCTGAGGAGAAGCTGAGGCGGTGATGCTAGTGCTGGGGAGTGGCTGCAAATACAGATTATCATTAGCAGAGAGGTCTGACTGCACAGAGACCATCATAAGTCAATTGCTTGCAGACTCATATCAAAACCCTATCAGTGAGTGGCAAGTGACAGTTAAACTGCATCTGGTGGCAGGCTTTAAGTCAGAATACGACACTTATTTTAGTCCGTGCGTAGCTCAGCCATTAGTTTTTTTGACACAGTCGTCCATGCCTCTTTCCCACTAACTGCATTGCTAAAGCTAAGAAGCCCTTTACTATTGGTGAAGAGTTGAGCCTGCCTGCTGCTAAGGACATTTGTTGTGAACTTTTAGGAGAGGCTACAGTTCAAAAGGTGGCACATGTTCCTCTTTTGGCTAGCACCATAACTAGACAAATTAATGAAATAGCAGAGGATATTGAGGCACAATTGTTAGAGAGGATTAATGAGTCACCATGCTATGTAATCCAGGTTGATGAGTCTACTGATGTTGACAACAGGGCAACGATGCTTGTTCTTGTGTGATATATTTTTCAGGAGGATGTGCATGAGGATATGTTATGTGCACTTATGTTGCCAACCAATACCAGAGCTGCAGAACTATTCAAGTCTTTGAATGATTATATAACAGGAAAACTGAATTGGTCATTTTGTGTCGGTATATGCATGGACAGAGCCACTGCCATGACTGGACGGCTTTTTGGTTTCGCTACTCAGGTCAAAGAGGTCGCTTCTGAATGTGAGTCTATGCACTGTGTCATCCATAGAGAATGCTGGCTAGCCGAAAAATGTCACCTGAACTTAACAACGTTTTGCAGGATGTGATTAAAATTATCAACCACGTTAAAGTCCGTGCCCTTAACTCATGTCTGTTCACGCAGCTCTGTGAGGAGATGGACACAGAGCACACACATCTTCTTTCATACACAGAAGTGGGATGGCTTTCTAAAGGTCGATCACTGAACAGAATTTTTGAGTTACAAGAACTGCTCCAGAGATTTCTTTTAGAAGAACAGTTACCACTGGCAGCACATTTCAGTGACACAGAATGGGTCACGAAACTTGCTTACTTGTGTGACATGTTCAACCTGCTCAACGAACTCAATCTGTCACTTCAGGGGAGAACGACAACTGTGTTCAAGTCAGCAGATAAAGTGGCTGCATTCAAAGCCCAACTGGAATTATGGGGGTGATGAGTGAACTTTGGGATTTTTGACATGTTTCAAACATTAGCAGAGATTTTGAAAGAGACTGAGCCAGGGCCTTCTGTCTCCCAGCTGGTGCATGATCACCTATCTCAGCTTTCAAAAGAGTTTGAGCATCACTTCCCAACCACAAAAGACCCCCGAACTGGGAAGGAATGGATCTGCCATACATTTGTGAATAAGCCAGGTGAATCGACTTTTTCCATGCTAGCAGAGGATCAACTGCTTGAGATCGCAAAAGACAGTGGCCTTAAAAGTATGTTTGAGGCAACTCTAAATCTCCATACGTTCTGGATTACACTCAAGGAAGAATACCCTGAGATTGCCACAAAAGCACTGAAAAGCCTGCTCTCATTTCCAACATCCTATCTTTGTGAAGCAGGGTTTTCTGCAGTGACAGCGACCAAAGCGAGATTACAGAGTAGACTGGACATAGCAACACACTCTGGGTGTCTCTGTCTCCCATCACCCCCAGGTGGGACCATCTAGTTGCAGGAAAACTAGCTCAGGGCTCCCACTGATTCTGCACTGTGGAGAGTTGTATAATAATTTAATTATGTATTACCATGTACTAATAATAGAAATAAAGTGCCCAATAAATGTAATGAGCTTGAATAGGCCCGAAACCATTCTCCCTCCACCCCTGGTCCATGGAAGAATTGTCTTCCATGAAACTGGTCCCCGGTGCCAGAAGGTTGGGGACCACAGTAATAAGGTGCCCACCTTTAGGAGCCCACGCAGCCGGCAAGCACTCTTGGGATCAGTGGGGCCAGTCCCGAGTGTGTCCCTCAGGTCAGGGTGTGTCACTTCCCTGACCTGCAGGTACGCTTCCCAGGCTCCTCCTGATGTGCCCCCTCCTCCCTCCGTGCCTCCCCAGCCCCGCTGTGATGGGTTAACAGGCTTCCTGGATGTTCTGTCTCCACAAAAGCAATCATGTTCTATGTCGCTCTCCACCCAGGGCCTTCCCTTCTTAGCATCTGCCACTTAAGTGACTTTCCTAAGTGGTAAACTGAACCCTGAGTGTCCTCATAGCTCCCCATGGTCTACAGGATAAAGCTTACACTATCTGGCTTATATTTCTCTTATTCCATATGTTCTCTTCACACAACTTCTTTATATTCTCCAAACATGTCATGCATTTTCATATAAATCTGTCTTCAGAAATGCTATCCATTTGCCGAGGATGCCATCAGTCACCTGTGACAGGCCGCGTTCTCTCTCTCTTTTAGGGTGGGGCTCAGGCTTTACTCTTTGCCAACTGTCCCTCAGCCAGAGTCTTGGTTGGGGCCTGGACATGTCCCTTCCCACGTAGGGCAGCCCAGATGTTCATTTCTGCCGTTGGCATGATTATCATCGCTTCGCTCTCTGTCCTCAGCCATGAGATTCTTAGGAGGCAGAGCCGAGACGAAGTTTCACATACTTTTCCTCTCTTCTTTATAGAGTTTGTCTCCAAAGGGAGGGAGGGAACACGCCCGAAGGTAACACACATGGGGGGATGGGGGGGCCAGTAGAGAGATGGGGGGAGCCTGGGGCATCAGGGCCTGGTCAGCAAGTGAGCAGAAGCAGGCAGAATCAGGGCACATCCAAGAGGGCAGGGAACTAACACAAGCCCCTTAGCAAATCTTACAGGAAAAGAACAGAGACGCTGAACAACTTGGGCAGAACAGGCCTTTGATCACACCCACATCTTCAGCCTCACCATTAAGAGTCTTAGCTGTTTTTAGAATTTTATACCATGAACTTGCAGGGCCAGAAATGCACATAATGTATGTTTTCAAATCAAAATAGTTCCTGTACTGTAGGGAGATTCCACCATGGAGGATCGCAGGATTGCAAACTGTGTCCCGGGGGTTCAGTCAGGGAGGGACACGGAAACCTGACACTTCCAGACTTGGGGGAAAAGGGCAGCATGGCCTCAGTGCACCGGTCGCTGCCGAGACCCTCGGGAGTCTTCAGGAATTGGCCGGAACCTCAGAGCAGCTCATCTTCCAGGTCCTGCGACTGCTGAGGTCCTTCGCCCATCCCTCCTGGGACCCCTTTCCTCTGGATGCTTCTCTTCTGCCTGACTTCTTATGAGGAAGAGAAATGAGGGTGAAACAGATGCACACATCTCAACAAGCTGTTCTTCTAGGTGCCTGTAACAAACAGCATATTTATCAGAAATAGGTCATGTTGCAACTAAGGAGCATATGTGCCACAACTAAAGGAGCCAGTGAGCCACAATTTAGGAGCCTGCCTGCTGCAACTAAGGCCCAGCACAATGAAAATAAATTTAAAAAATTTAAAAAGAATGAAAGAAAGAAGAAAGAAAGAAAGAAAGAAAGAAAGAAAGAAAGAAAGAAAGAAAGAAAGAAAGAAAGAAAGAAAGAAAGAGAAAGAAGAAAGAAAGAAAGAAATGAAGATACACACATTTTGGGGACCTTGAGACTCCGGACACAGGAGGTGTCAGATCCCAAAGAAACTGCATCTGTGAGACTGATTTGTAGGAGAACCTGGGACACTGCACAGCTTGTGGGGGGGTGGGGGGGGTGGGAAGAGTGGAAAACAAGTTATCGGAATATTTGCAAAAGGAGACTCGAGGAACAAGGGCTTTGGGTGCTGGATTAAAGGAGGAAGAAGCCATCTGCACAGACAGTCCAGGGGCCTGGGGAGGACACGGCACTGCCGAGAAATCAGAGCTGATCCACAGAAACAAGGACGGGTCTCTAGAGAATTAACTAAAGCTCTGAATTTTAAACTCCCAGTTCTTGTGACTATTCCTAAGTCCTTCTTGTAAAAATCACACTGTGAGATGTAAGGGTTTGGGGCAACTTCAGTGACTCCTCATGGGCTTGGGAACCAGAACACGTCTGTAACTTTCAGCCTTACGTGTCCATTCGCACATTAAATTCCTGTTGAAATACAACTGCTCGTATTAAAAGAGATAACTGTTACCATAATCTCCCAGGGTTCCTGGGAATCTTGAGCGTCTCCTTTGGAGGTTGAGCCCTTGCTTTTGAATCTGGAAATGCTGCATAACTTAAAGGTAAAAGACCCGAAGTGTAGCTTCACAAACAACTTTCAGGCCAGAAGTACCCAGATACAGGGTAAAATTGTACTCCAGATGTGTTCCTTCCATGAACTGTAACATGTTGTGGAATTAGCCTCTTGAAACAGAAGTAGTCAGTTTGATGTGAAACAAAAATCATGAAACCAAAGAAAATTAAAAACTTTTGCCTGGCAGTGTCCTTACACATGGCATGAAGTCGGATGTGGTTCAAGTGGCTGTGAGTGACAAGGGGTCTGTCCAGAAGCGGGGGATCAGGAAGGACTGATTCTTATCACCGAACAAGGCATGCTGTTTTAATCCCACCAAAGTTTCATCTAATTAGAAATTGTAACGGTTTGTTTGTTTGCTTGTTCATAGTATATTTAATAAGCTGGAAAAATACTTAATACTGAGTGATTGCTTTGGGCCATAATTCCCCAGGTCTCTGTGAGGTCAGAGGTGAAGGATCCGGACCTTTCACATCAGGAATTCGGTGTCACAAGGGGAAAAATTACCCGACCTCACACGTTCATGTGTGTGGTGTCAGCTTACTTCAGGAATGGGCCGAGGACCGTGGTTGTTTACTTTCTGACGACGGGCAGCAGAGGCTAGAGCTGCCTCTCTTCTCTCAGAGGGCTGAGTTTTATTTAAATTGTGTTAGTCTGTGTCCCTACCTCAGCCTCACACTGCCTGAGCCTGAATTGACACCTTGAATGTCTTGACTGTTTCCCAGCGAATGCTATGTGGATCCAGCCAATGCCCAACAGGTACTGTTCACTGGCTTATCTACAACTATTAGCATAGTCCCAACGAAAAGCAAGCCTCCTTTTGAAGATCAGTTCCCACTCGTCCCCTGTGCTAAGGGTCCGCATGTGGAGTTTACCCCTCGACAGCCCCGACCTGGCTGGGACTCAGGTTCCCTTGAACACTTTTCGTGCCAGGAGCTCAACTTGCTCTAATCTTTCCTGCTCTTGACTAAGTTCTATGCTGACCTCAGTGAGAGTTAAGTGTCTACTTTCTTGCAATATTTATATATTGGTCTTAATGCCGTCCCTGGAGCTACAAAACATACATCTCATCATCGCTAAGACCAAGAAAGACGTGCACACCTTCCCCCTTCTCTAGTCTGAGGACCTCGGATGGCTCTGCAGGGTCAGGTGTGGTTTACATCTCTTCCACTGAGCTGAGCTGCTCCTCACAAAGGAGGGGAGTGGATCACTTCCACCTTTCTGACTCTAGGAGTGTAAAATTCTAGGAAATAAAGGGCATGACATACTAGTCAGAGTAGGCCAATCACTGGGACACCCCCACATTTCAGTGGCCTAACAACTGAGGATGAATTCTTCGCTTGCACAACTGTGTCTGCAGCCATTCAGGCGCATGGGACCCTCCCCCCCGGGGCTCATGTCCCCCGGGCCTCTGAGGGCAGTGCAGGAACCAGGGGCAGGGACAGGGGTCCGGCCTGGAGGTGTGCACGTCCCTCCGCTTCCGTCCGCCTGCCAGAGTGGGCCTGGTGGCCGCCCTGCCCAGTGAGCGGGGACTCGGTGTCCCCTGGGTGCCCCGGAGGAGGGCCGTGTACATGGCTCGGCTCTCACGCGGGTGCTGCCCTCCGCAGAGGGCAGTGATTTGTCTCCTGCTCTTGAGTCCACAGACCCCACCATCCAGGAGAGACAAAGCAGGGGACAGTGCACACTGCCTGTGGCAGCGCAGCCCATCTCCACAGGGACAAAGCCCGGCCCTGCATCCCCCTCGATGGGGGGTGGTGTGAAAGTGGTGCGGACTGAAGTCTGTCTAGCAAGCGAGTTCATTTGCCGTCCACCACCTTGTAACGCCCCCCTCAAGGAGAAAAGTGTCATGCTTCCAACCTGTTTCCTTTCCGTGAAGAGTGTTGATTTCCTCACCTGGCTTCTGATGTCCGAAACAGTTTTCTCTTATCAAGTCAAGACTCGGACCTCACTAAGCCCTTTGCTTTATTTCCGTTTCTACCCCTTTGCCCCTCAGTGACAGCTTGTTGCTAAGAAACCAAACTTAGGTTTGGAGTAGGCACTGTTGTTTGAAAACTAAACCTTAACATATGGCATCAAGAGTTCCTCGGAAAGTCTCTCAGAAGCAGCTCTTAGCAGGTAAGGAAGGATAATTCAAATCACTGGACAGGTTGACCAGGTTAGAGTAACCAAGCCACCTGGTGACGTTTGAAGCTCTCCTTCGAGGCATCCTGACAACAGTCATCTGCGTTCTGTTTGAACACGTCAAGGACATCACGTTGCAGGTGTGTTAGTTCTGTTAGAAACAGCTTAGATTGCCACGTGGCACATGGTCTTGACATTTCCGTTCCTCCATTCCATTTGAACACTCAGTTTCAAAGAGAGCAAGTACAACCTCCTCTTGCACAAGGAAGGCTTTCGCAGGCCTCAGGGGCTGCATCTTCATCCTGCCTGTTGAGGGGTCGTTGAGCAGGACACACTTCCAGTCACATGTTTCCATGACAACAGGGCCCTGGCTGAAGATGAAAGGCACAGGGGGTGACCCTGACCTGAGAGTGTGGTCCAGCTGATTCCCTGATGGCACCTGCACCTGAAGGGACCACACTGCAGTGCATAAAGTGGACACACCTGGGCTCTTGAGATGAGAAATCAGTCACACAGACAGGCCCATGTTCCAGACGCCACTCACTGCAGTGAGACATCTTATCTGGTAACAAAACCTTGTACGGTTAGTGAGGGAACTCAGGGAAATTTTATCCATATGCCCGTATCTAACCTGCATCTATTTATACCTATATCCACATCTACACCTACACCTGTGCCTACCCGTGCGTCTGTGTATCTAGACCTATTCTGTGTCTAAACCTACACCCACGTCTATCTCATCTGTGACTGTGTCTACCATTTCTGCCTCTGAGTTTTACCTAAAGAGGATCTACCACACGTGAGAGACTTTCCCTCTGGAACCGATGCCTACACTTTCTAGACTGGTGCCTTCATGTGTAAATTGAAGGGTTGTATCACACGGCTGCTAAAGAAACTGTCAGCGTGAAAATTTTGTTTGAACAATACCCTTTAGTCTGCGATTTCTGGTGGGCTGCTTGGAAGTTTGGGGAAGGATAATGGTAACCCCAACCCTAGCCCTGGCTGGCTGTCTTCAATGATGCTTCAAAACTCTGAGAGGAAAACTCTGTTTCACAAGGAAGAGGCTCAGGATACATGTGGCAGGTGGAGGGAGGGTGGCGTGGACATTTGGGGCCCCAGACGGTGGCCTCGTCTGTGTGGATTCACCATCACATGCTCTTCGTGAGAGGAGGACTCAGTGATAGAAAGTAACAAGTATTTTTTGGGGGCTAAACCATCAAGCATGAGGCCAGAAAGACAACGTGAAAGGGATGTTTTCCTGATTATGTATAAGAACAGGCCACAGTTAGGGCAGACCTCCCTGAGGGTCGGCCACCACTGATGACCAGCAGCCTCCATCTCTGGGCCAGTCGGTCTGGGGATGCCCCCCTGCCCTGTAGCCTCCTCTTTAGTTCCATGTTTTGTTACCTCCTCTCACCTTGGCTTCTGCGGTGCCCCGCCCACCCCAGGCTGTGCCCCCAGGCTACAGTGCACAGTCTGCAGCGTCCAGTAGAATCCCTGGAGATTTCCGTGTGCTCTTATCCACCTCTACTTCCAGGGCTTTTCCTGTGACTGACGTTAACCGTGTCAGTGAAGCATCGTAGTGGGTGGAGGGAGAGCCGGGCTGTTTCACATCATCCCCTTGGCAATAAAGGTCTCCTAATTGTTATCCAAATTTTCATGTGAGTTTTAACTCCGTTCAGTAAAGACTATGGAAAGCAACGTGTCTGGTGCTAGTGAGGATGGAAGTAATGAAGCCACAAAGGTGTTCATGGGCAGAAACCCAGGCGGGCAGGCCGGTGGCCAGGTGAACAGCCCAGCAGGGATGGCACATCCAGTGAGGGTGAAAGGAAGCGTGGGTCTGCGTGAGCCAGGTTACAGTGAACACCATCAAGTCAGTGAAAACAATCCATCAGAATCCGTCCATTCTGCGGCAACATGGATGGACCTGGAGGCTGTCATACCGAGTGAAGTAAGTCAGACTGAGAAGGACAAACATCATATGATATCACTTATGTGTGGCATCTAAAAAGGGTACAAATGCATTTATTTACGAAACAGAAATAGGGTCACAGATGTAGAAAACAAACTTATGGTTACCAGGGAGGAAAGGGGGAAGGGATAAATTGGGAGGTTGGGACTGACAAATACACACCACTATATATAAAATAGATTAGCTAATAAGGACCTACTGTAGGGCACAGGGAACTCTACTCAGTACTCTGTAATGACCTATATGGGGAAAGAATCTAAAAAAGAGTGGATACGTGCTTCCCTGGTGGCGCAGAGGTTGAGAGTCCGCCTGCCGATGCAGGGGACGCGGGTTCGTGCCCCGGTCCGGGAAGATCCCACATGCCGCGGAGCGGCTGGGCCCGTGAGCCATGGCCGCTGAGCCTGCGCGTCCGGAGCCTGTGCTCCGCAACGGGAGAGGCCACAACAGTGAGAGGCCAGCGTACCGCAGAAAAAAAAAAAAAAAAAGAGTGGATACATGTATATGTATAACTGATTCACTTTGCTGTACACCTGAAACTAACATAACATTGTAAATGAAATATACCCCAATATAAAAAAAAAGAAAAAGAAAATAACTTGGAAGTAAAGGAACAGGACATCACAGTGGAAAAATATTTCAAATCAAACTCTGATGGAAGGGCCCTAAATAGCAGACTGTAAACAGAGGTCTGTGTTGTGAGCGGCCGTGGCGTCAGCCCAAGACAAAAAAGCATCAGATGAAGGTACAGGGTAAACAGGAAACTGGAAATAGGACAGACTCTGGTCCACAGGCTACAGTCACCAGAGAGGCATCGCTCCCCCCAGTTTTTATTTTTAACGTTTGAGGTGCAGCCGCTCTAACAACCAAATCGTGCTTGTGGAAAAGGGAACATTTTGTTTCATAGCTGATTCCATTTCTGTGTAGCCTGTTCCATGGTTTACCTTATAATATACTGATGACCTATAGGAGTAATAAGTTCCAGGAAAAAGCAAAACTCTTAGTATTCAGGCCATGCACTTAAGTTTGGATTGGTGCCCTTTCTGCCTCTTTTCCTCGGTGGTGAGCAGGACACGTCTCATCTGTTTGGTGTCCTTTCTTCGTCCACTCGCTCTAAATACAAATGACTCCCTCCATTTATTATTCTTTCTAAAAACATTACCTTGAGGCTCCCACATCGGGGGCGATGGATGCGCAGGTGACAGAGCTCAGCACAAAGTGACAGACAGACACAAGGGGGGCTTTCTGGGGCCCCTGCCCGCCGAGGGCTGACCCCTCCCAGCGCATCACTAAAACCCTGAGAAAACGGAAGGAGAAACAATGCTCGCTATGTGGGAAAGAGCATGTCAGGTGGGCTGTGTCGGTGTTTAACAGGATTCCTCATTAAGCAAAAAGGCATATTGCATGGGATTGCCGGTGGATTACACAGGCTTTGACTCATGAAAACAGCAGGCCTCTCTTTCACTCTGAGTCTCCAGACCTGGGGCTGGGGGTGGGTGGCGATATCCTCGGGGTGCATGTCCCACTGCGCAGCTCTTACCTGGAGGAGGGAGGAGGGGCCCGGGAGGGCTGTGATGAGCAGCAACAGGTATCAGGGAAGGGGACAGACCACATGCCTCACGCTCACAGAGCCAAAATAATGCTCCGATTGTTATTTGGGGAAAAATAAAAATCCCTCTCTATTAAAGATATTTATATTTAAGTTAGGTTTCTATTCCTGGAAGCGGAAATTATTCCTAAGTAATACAAGAGGATGGAAGTGTTAAATAAAAAGTGTAAAACCATTTGTAAATCTAAAAATATGTAACAATTTTTATAAACATGGTAACACCTGAAATAATCTAATAAGAAAAGTTAATACATTTGACTAACTGGACATTTTATAGCATATGCATTTTTTCAAAATAAAGCCGGTTTATGGCAGCAGACAGACACTCCCGACGGCTCCAACTCCAGCCCCCTTCCACGGCTCAGAGCCTCGTGCGACCCGCCTCTGCACACTGTGGTTCCGTTGCCCGGCCGCACTGTGGTCAGACCAGCCCGTGCAGTGCGAGCAGCCACGTGTGGCCTGTGGTCGTTTGTGCACGGTCACAGCTAGAGCCTGGCTGCAGGCCTGACCCGGCACAGCCCCGGGGGTTCAGCTCTCAGGGTGGGCCTCCTGCCCAGGAACCTCCTGTCCGAAGTCTCTTTACTGGGGGTCCTTGGCCGAAGCGTTTCTTGGTCACCTCGGCACAGACCACCTCGCTGGGGCTGGAAGGCCCCTCCCCACTCCCACTCAGCAGCCAGTACTGGTCCATTCCTGGTCTCCCTTCTTCCTTCCTTCGGCAGTAGGACGATCCCCACACCTGTGCTGTGACACCAGCACCGGGTCCCGTTCTGCGCGGGGAGCTGGGCGGGAAGAGCCCTGTGCTCTCTCCCCCTCACAGCAAAGGACAAAGCCTGACCCTGACCTCAGTCGAGTGAGAACCTCGGCTTCTGGCGGCTCAGCCCTCGCCTGACGTTAGGAGGTCGCTGGGAGGTTTCTGGGAAGTTTCACCTTTGTTTTCCGGACAAAGGGGTGGCACTTCTCTGCCTCTGGATATGCCTACGTCTGAGCGCGTGGCCTGGACGTGATGGGAGGGCAGAAACAGGCAGACGTCCCGAAACCTTGATGGCGCGCTTGAGCTGCTGGGTGGTGTAGGCACCAACCCTACAGCTACATTACTTTGGGGGTTTTAATGCCAAATAACAAACTGATGCCACTTTCAGTAGACTTTTCTTGTACAAACTGCTGAAGACTTTTTAATTTATTTTATTTTTTATTGGAGTATAGTTGCTGTACAGTGTTGTGTTAGTTTCTGCTGTACCATGAAGTGAATCAGCTATACGTGTGCATATATCCCTTGGACCTCCCTCCCACCACTCGCCCATCCCACCCATCTAGGTCATCACAGAGCACTGAGCTGAACTCCCTGTGTTATACAGCAGGTTCCCACTAGATGTCTATTTTACACATGGTAGTGTATTTATGTCAAACCTAATCTCCCAATTCATCCCAGCCTCCCCTTCCTCCCCACCAACCCGTGTCCACAATCCAATCTTAAATCACCAAAGGACAGTTAGTAAAGAAGAGGAACCAGATAATTCCAGGTCATTCCAGACGATGATAATTTCCGGAAGCAACAACTAATGACTAATTGTTGAGATGAATTGTGTCGCCCAAGGAGATTAGTCGAAGTCCTGACCCCAGGCACCTGTGAATTGACCTTATTAGGAAATAGGGTCTTGGCAGATATGATCAGTTAAGACAAGGCCATTAGGGCGGGTCCTAATCCAGCGTGGCTGGTGTCCTTATAGAAAGAAGAGACACGGGGAGGAGGCCATTTGACAATGGAGGCAGATGGGATGGAGCAGCTGTCGGCCAAGGATGCCAACCACCAGAAGCTGGAAGAGGCAAGAAAGCGTCCTCCCCTAGACCTGCAGAAGGACCCCTGATCCCAGACTTCCAGCCTCCAGGACTGTGAGAGAACACGTTTCTGCTGGTTTAAGGCCCCGAGTTTGTGGGTCTCTGTTACGGCAGCCCTATCGGTATTGGGACGCGGCTGCCGCTGTAACAAATACTGGAAAACGTGGATGTGGCTTTGGGTGAGGCAGCAGTACTGGCTGGAAGAATTTTGATTAATAAGTCCAGAATAGCTTGAAGAGATTGTTGATTGAAATGTGGACATCAAGTGTCTTCGGGTGAGGTCTCGGCACAGAGGAGGAAGCTTGTGCTGTCTTAGAGCCTCATGTGCCTCCACAATCAGAAGGTGCTGCTGGGGGTCTGGACATGGGGGAGAGCGGCCCCGTTCCAAGGAGCCAGAGACCCCAGCTGAACTGTGTCCACTGTTCCAGGGTAGAATTTCTAAGTGATGAACCTGGACTTTAGCTGAGATTTCCAAACACGGTGGAGGCTGCAGTCTGGTGCCCTCCTGCTGTTCATAGTAAAACATGAGAGGAAAGAGGAAAATAGAGAATGCAGCCCTGAACCTGTAAGTGTGGCCTTATTTGGAAAGAGCGCCTTTGTGGATGTGATCAAGGTGAAGACAGGCTCACCAGATGAGCCCTCAGCCCCCAGCAGGTATTCCAGAGTCCAGGAAACCAGCACACTGATGGTCAAAGAAACACACAACTAGGTTTCCTGAGATCCTTTAAATTAATTAAATCCATAGTCTGATTTTTATTATTTTGTAAATGTATGGATCGTTTTGTGCATTGGTGGTAAAAACAAAAACTGATGCGAACTCGCTGAAAAACAATTTGGAAACAACTTTCAAAACTCTTGAAAATTTTATGCCATTTAACTCAGCAATTACACTTTTAGGGAATTTATCTTCAAGAAATAATCATAGCCAAAAATAAAGAACAAAAGTAGAATAACAGAAGGAGCCGGATATAAGATTTCTGACTCCTGGCCTCCAGAACTGGGGAGAATAGATTTCTGCTGTTTGAAGCTGTCCAGTTGGTGGTGATTTCTTACGGCAGCCTTAGGAAACTAAAAGAAGTCTGACATTTTTCTTCAAAACTATTGGGAAGGAGGGTGTTATAGATGAGACAAGATGAGTTATGAATTAATAACTGGACGATAGGTTCTAGGGAATGCAATATATACTCTATCATTTTTTCAATACAAGCAAATAAGTATTTTTCTTCTTCTTGCTTTTTCCCTTAATATGTACTAGAGATATTTCTCATTCATTTTCTTCACTGCACATTATTTCATTGTATAAAAAGACCATGGCTTTTTTTTTTTTTGCAGTACGTGGGCCTCTCACTGTTGTGGCCTCTCCCGTTGCGGAGCACAGGCTCCAGACACGCAGGCTCAGCGGCCATGGCTCACGGGCCCAGCCGCTCCGCGGCACGTGGGATCTTCCCAGACCGGGGCACGAACCCGCGTCCCCTGCATCGGCAGGCGGACTCTCAACCACTGCGCCACCAGGGAAGCCCAAGACCATACCTTTTATTTTCAACCAAACCCCTCTTGATGGACGTCTGGACTGTTTTTCCAGTTTGTCTGTCTGTGTGTTTGTTGACTTGCATGGCTACTACAAAGCCTCCCTGGAGGAGACCTGCTCTGTCTACACATCAATGCTGATTATGCAAATAACTTCAATACCATTAAACCCCCCACATCTCCCCTGTTGCTTCTGTATTTAGCATCATAGGTTACCAAACCATCCATCCATGTTTTCTCTTAATGAGATGCCTACAATTTACTTTAGCTTTAAGGTAACATGCACACCCAGAGCCATCCATGGTGTGTGTGTGTGTGTGTGTGTACACTTGCTTGTGTGCATGTGTGTACGTGCGTGTGGCTCCACTCCACACACTCGATCCTCCTGAATTACATCTTCATTTCTCCTTCTCAGTAACAGAGGCTTTGCCCTTCTTCCATTTCCACCCTCCTCTACATCCGCTCCTTCCCCAGGGTTCCTCAGGACCGAGCACTGCTGCTCCGACACACTCCTCCTTCCTCTTCCGACACCACCCAGGCCCCGTGGCCAGTGGCCTGCACGTGTGAGGCCTCCCCCGGGGCTGCCCGTGCCGGTCTTCGTGTTTGGCTCCACTGGGGCCGGCTGGCTGCACACCCCTCCTCTATGTTGTGAATAATCAGGCAAAAATCACTGAAAATGGTTACTTCTTGAATCGTTCTTTTATCTTAAAGCAGCTACTACTGCTTGAAAAAGAATAAAAGTCAATTTTGACGATACTGTTCAAATTCATTAAGGGTTTCATTGCATGACTAAAATTCCCAAACCAAAACTTTATGCCTCAAAGTTCACATTGTTCCATCATTTTTTTTTTTTCACCATTTAAAATTTTAAACACAAAGATTCTGAGTGAGTCGTCTCATGGTCTCAAGTTCTATGTTATTTTTGTGTTTATAATCACTGTTACTGTGTTTACTCTGAGTCTGCTGTTTGAAAGCAGGGCTGTGTCACGCCCAGAAGGGAGGGAGCCTTGACGAACCTACTACTGAAATGGGAGGGCCGTGGGTAAGGCGTCTGTCTGCGTGTGGCTGTGAGTTCTCAGAATCAACCTCCGCGTGGAATACAATGTTATGAAAGAATGCACAATAAAATATGCTAATTTGAAGTTTACATATATTATTAAGACTCAGTAGGAACCTAAGCAATTATTTAGAGCTTAGGCTAGCATAAAGCTGTTTCGGAGAGGAGTATTTCATGCTTGACATCATTCAACACTCCAGCACATAGCGATAAGACAAAGCCGCTGCTTTTGTTGGTTTGATTATTATTTATTACAAATTATCCACGGAGAGAGCACAGGCTGCTCACACCCCTGTCACCAGCCCAAAGCCAGTGGGTTACGGATCACATGGTATTACCAGGGTGTGTAAGGTTTTCCTGTGAAAGGGGAACATGCACCTACAAGTCATTTACTTGTTTCCTTATAATCTATTCCCAGGAGTAGAAACAGTGGGTCAAAGGGTACAGACACTTTATGTAAGTTGACAGAACTGCTGAATTGCTTTTCAGAAGTTTGGTACCACTATGTACAGCAACCAGCGTGTGTTAACATACCTTCAACAACAGAGTGTGAAAGTGGTTTTATTAACTTCTTTTGCCTCATTACTTTTAGAATTCTGGTTCATCCCATCCCATGCTATACATAAATTGAGATCCTTTTCCCTGAACCTGAGAGATTTAGACCAGATTACGTTTTTTAGAGAGAAGGCATAAGAAAGCTATGTAGTAACCCAGGCCACATGGTTAGTTTCTCAATGAGCTTCGATTTCCCAAGCTCTGCCTTAGCTGTCAGTGCACAAACCTGTTTGCATCACTTAGAGCCTGTTCTCAGTGATTCATTTTAACAGCAAAGTGCAATTCTATTAATGTGTCTCCTCTGGACATTAATGGGATTTCTGTGCTGCAATTTCCTTCCCATTGTTCTTTCAGACTACTTAATGTTTCATATCGGTAATTAGCAAATTCTTGTTATTTAGTGCTAATTTTAAACATTTCATCTACTTTTGTAAGATCCTTTTTCGGTAAAGTAACCATAATTTCTTCTAAGTGTTCCCTATATTCATCTGTTCATAGTTACAAGACTGCTCTATACCTGGGGTCACACGGCCTTTCTGCTGCTTGAGATGTACTGACTGGCTTTTCTTCTCCAGTCAGGATTCTGCCCATTGACCCTCTGGAATATTTTACTGAGCACCTACTACGTGCCTGGCACAAAGGGGGAGAGGTGGGGCCACAGCCAAGATTAAAGAGGGAGAGAGGAACTGAAATTTCTTAAGAGCCTACAGTGTGCCAAGTGTTATTCTCCTGATTTCTGTGCATTAGTTTGCATGATACCAGTTTTGTAGATGAGGGAACAGAGGCCTGAAAACCAAGAAAGTTGGTGGGTTTGATGTCTCTCCTTGTACTCACATGAATACAATCCCTCACCCGGCCTTACATTTTAGTTTTGAATAACCACAGCCCCACAATTGTATGCGTGTGTCCTCCTCTCAGTGGTTCTCGGCTGGGAGACAATTTTGCCAGCAGGGACATTGGGTGAGGTCTGGTCACAGTTCTGGATGTTGTACCTGGGGGATGGGGCTACTGCATCAGTGGGCGAGGTTAGGAATGCCGTGCTCTGGACACCCCTCAGGCAAGAACCCAGCCCACACTGTGAAGGAGGTCGAGATGCATACATTCCCTGTCATTCTCCAGCTGAACTCCAGAGGGAGATGCTGTTGAAGGCGGGTGTTAGCCTCTCCCATGCTGTCCATCTGCTGTATTTACTCTATGTTTGACCTCAATTCTCTCTCTGTGTATATTTCTAGCTAAAAATCAGAGCATGCTATATGTATAAGTCTATAAGCATTTGCTTTTTCCTACTTCAAATATTACACACATTTTCATCTGACACCTCAATCTTCAACTCTTCCTTCTTGGTTTCTCAGTGTACACGTTCCCTCATATGGATGTACGTAGGTTTACTTGGACGTTCCCAGTTGGAGGATAAGAGGCCAGTTTCATTTTTCACATTGTTTCCCATGTGGCTCTATAGGTTCACATCATGATGTGTGAGGGTGGTGTCCCAGAAGTGAGGCAGCTTGTCACTGTGCACCCCCCTCTTCCTTGTGAGTGGGGTACATGCCTGAGTCCCCATCACCTTCAAGAGGGGCCCCCTTCCCACATCCCTGCCATGTTGGGATGGCATCAACTCCTTACTTTGTGATGTAATCTAACAAGGAAAAGGCCCCTTCATGTATTGGCCAGTTTAATTCCTTCTTCTGTGGATTGTGTTTCCACACTGTGTCTGTTTATTGGATCTAATGTCTCTCCTTATTGATTGCAGGGACTCTTGTATAGCTGTGATATGTCCTTTTGCCTGTTGCAGATGATGCAGTTTTCTTCTCTTTGTTTGTCTGCTGGCTGGACATCTCTGTGGTCTGTTCCTTGCATCTGAGAACTTGGCCACGTTCAGCATCATTGTGTTCCCATTCCAAGCACGAGTCCAGGCATGCAGGAGGCACCGGTAAATATGAACAAAGCTAATAATTTGCAATGTGGATGTGAGTTTTCAAAATGTTTTTCTTCAAATAGAAAATATGAACAGACTGATCCCCAGTAATGAAATAGAATCAGTAATAAAAAACTCCCAAAAAACAAAAGTCTAGGACCAGGCAGCTTCACAGGTGAATTCTACCAAACACTTATAGAAGAGTTAACACCCATCTTTCTCAAGCTATTCTAAAAATTGCAGAGGAAGGAACACTTCCAAACTTTTTCTATGAGGCCAGCATCACCTTGATACCAAAATCAGAAAAAGATGTCAAAAAAATTACAAGCCAAGGTCACTGATGAACATAGATGCAAAATTCTAAACCAGATATTAGCAAACCAAATCCAACAATACATTCAAAATATCACACACCATGACTAACTGGGGTTTATCCCAGGCATGCAAGGTTGCTTCAATATCTGCAAAAGAATCAGTGTGATACACACCACATCAACAAATTGAAGAATAAAAAACCATATGATCATCTCGGTAGATGCAGAAAAAGTTTTTTGACAAAATTCAATATCCATTTATGATAAAAACTCTCCAGACAGTGGGTATAGAGGGAACGTACCTCAACACAATAAAAGCCATGTATGATAAGCCCACAGCTAGCATCGTACTCAACAGTGAAATGCTGAAAGCGTTTCATCTAAGATCAAGAACAAGACAAGAATACCCACTCACCACTTTTATTCAACATAGTATTGGAAGTCCTAGCCACGGCAATCATACAAGAAAAAGAAATAAAAGGAATTCTAATCAGAAATAAAGAAGTATAACTGTCATGGTTTGCAGATGACATGATAATATACATAGGAAATCCTCAAGATGCCACCAAAAAGCTACTAGAGTCATCAATGAATTTGGTAAAGTTGCAGGATATGAAATTAATATACAGAAATCTGTTGCATTTCTACACACCAACAATAAACTACTGGAAAGAGAAATTAAGAAACAATCCCATTTACGGTTGGATCAAAAATAATAAAATACCAAGGAATAAGTCTAACTAAGGAGGTAAAAGGAGGAAACTGAAGAGGACACAAATATATGGAAAGATATTCTGTGTTCATGGATTGGAAGAATTAATATTGTTAAAATGACCATACTGGGCTTCCCTGGTGGCGCAGTGGTTGAGAGTCCGCCTGCCGATGCAGGGGACATGGGTTCGTGCCCCGGTCCGGGAAGATCCCTCGTGCCGCGGAGCGGCTGGGCCCGTGAGCCATGGCCACTAAGCCTGCACGTCTGGAGCCTGTGCTCTGCAACGGGAGAGGCCACAACAGTGAGAGGCCCGTGTACAGAAAAAAAAAAAAAAAAAAAAATGACCATACTACCCAGAGCAATCTATAGACTCAATGAAATCCCTAGTAAAATACTAATGATGTTTTTCACAGAACTAGAACAAATAATTCTAATATTTATATGGAAACACAAAAGACCCCCAAATAGCCAAGACAATCTTGAGAAAGAACAAAACTGGGAGTATAATATGCTCCCTGATTTCAAACTATACTACAGAGCTACAGTCATCAAAACAGTATTATATTGGCACAAAAAAAAAGACACATAGATCAGTGGAACAGAATACAGAGCCCAGAAATGAACCCATATTCATACGGGCTATTAATCTATGACAAAGGAGAACAAAAACACTAATTAGAAAAGATATATGCACCCATAGTTTCATTGAAGCATCGTTTACAATAGCCAAGAAATGGAAGCAACCCAAGCGCCCATCAATAGATGAGTGTACAAGGAAGATGTGGCATATTATAATGGAATATTACTTGGCCATAAAAAGGAATGAATCTTGCCATTTGTGACAACATGGATGGACCTAGAGGGCATTATGCTAAGTGAAATTAGTCACAGCAAAGTAAATGAAAAAACGTAACAAAACAGAAATGGAGTTATAGATACAGAGAACAAACAGGTGATTGCCAGAGGGGAGGGGGTTTGGGGGAGGAAAGAAATAAGTGAGGGATATTAAGAGGTACAGACTCCTAGATGAAAAATAAATGAGTCATGGGTATGCAATGCACAGTGTGGGGAATACAGTCAATAACCATGTAATATCTTTTTATGGTGATAGATCTAAACTAGGCTTATCTTGGTGGCATTTTGAAATGTATAGAAATATCACTGTATAACAGGAACTAACATAGTGTTGTAGGTCAATTATACTTCAAAACCAAACAGACACACATACAAACAAGCTCATAGAAAAAGAGATCAGATTTGTGTTACCAGAAGTGGGGGGTAGGGGGAGAAGGGATTGGATGAAGATGGTCAAAAGGTTCAAACTTCCAGTTATAAGATAAATCATTATTAGGGACGGAATGTACAACATGTAAAGATAATTAGCACAGCTGTGTGTTGTATATGAAAGTTGCTAAGAGAGTATATGGTGAGTTCTCATCACACAAAAAGATTTTTCTATTTAATTTTGTATCTATATGAGATGATGGATGTTTGTTAAACTTACTGTGATAATCACTTCCTGGCATATATAAGTCAAATCATTCTTCTGTACACCTTAAACTTATACAGTGCTGGAGGTCAATTATATCTCAAAAAAACTGGAAAAAATTAAAACAACAAAATGACAAAAATGTTTTCCTTCGAGACTATAAATATCCAGGATTTTTGGTTTTAGGTCCCTAAAGGTCACCAGCTTGGCCGAGCGAGAGGTCAGGGCCCTGGGCCAGGCTCTGGTGTCCTCAAGACTCCCTCACACCTCCTCTGGAAATCTCCGCCAACACCTCAGTCGCCCCGTTCTTCCCCACCATCCACAGTATCTCCTACGGCTTGTCCCCAAGTGTGTGCTCCTGTGTCCCAGACAGGCCCCACCCTGGGTGGACTTAGGGAGGGCACCTCAGATCTAGGGAATCGATCTGCGTCCTAAGGAGGTCACTGGAAATTCAGCACCGATTAAAGGGAGAAGCCTGATCCTGTGTGCGTGACTGCCTCATGTGCCCAAGTCAACAACACAAG
>RJWK010005893.1:0-54087 GCA_004363435.1 Platanista minor
ATATATAAATATATAGACATATATATTTTGTTATATACCTATACATAGAATTTATGTATTTATAGATACGTATGTAAAACAACAAGCCACAGACTCTGTTTTCTCATTAGTCATAGTAGCAAATAGAGATATTTATTCCATGGTATTTACAAGAGCATTTTGCTACATTACTGTCTAATTGAAGTGGGAAAATTGGACCAATTACATTTCTGATTAGTGTAGGATATCACAATGGACATTTTGTATATATGAAGAATGTTGTCGAACCCAAGTTTGTGTGCTTCATGCACAGTGAGGGCAAACAAGCCAAACCATCAAAGTTTAACACAGAGAAAGGTTTATTGCAAGGGCCAAGCAAGGAGTACAGGTGGCTCCTGCTCAAAAGACCCACATTCCCCAGTGGTTTTCAGGGAAGAGTTTTCAAAGCTAAAATTTGGGGTGAGGGCTGCAGGGTGTGTGATTTTCTTCTGATTGGTTGGTGGTGAGGTCATAGGGTGGTGTTCCAGGAATCTTGTGCTCAACCTAAAGTTATCATCTTCCACACAGGTGGGGGCCTTAGTTCCTATAGAACTTAAAGATAGGTGTCAGAATGTTATGTATATCCATTGAAGAGGAACTAGAACCCTGCTTTATCATTGCACTATTGTTCCTTGACTGCTTTTTCTTTGTTTTTGCATTTCCTCACTTCCATAATTAGTAACTGTTGGGATCTGACCTTCGGAACTCAGGGAAGGTCTAGGAGGCTGAAGCCTTTTTCCTACAAAAAATAAACAGGGGACCCGGAAAGGCTTTTGTACCTGGGAGGGTCCTGCAGGGCCCTGCTCAGTTTCAAGAATATGGGCCTAAAGAGAGGATAATAACAACATACCTATAAATATATAGGGATTTCCTGGCCATTTAAAACTAATTACTTTTTTCATTTTAATTGATGTTCATACAGCTTTTATTTTCAACTCAGAAGTTTCCTCAGAACCACAGTCTAATGAAGACATGGTGGGAATTTTAACTGAAATTTTATGATTTGTTTCTATTGGACCTGGATATTAAGGCCCATTAAATATGTGGCTATCTGCTATATCAGTTTTCCCCATACTGTGCCTCAGGAAACCTTCCCTCTTCAGAATTCTTCAATTTGTATTGTTTTGTCAGGCCTATTTGTGAGATTTTTCAAATATTGAAAAATGGCAATTGTTAGGATTAATTTTCAACATTAACCTAAACTCACACATTTAGGAGCTGTACCATATGTTAGCCATTTTTACCTTGTTATAACCATGTGGTATTGGAAGCAAGTCGAACTTTTTAGCCATACTTTAAAATTGGAGTTTCCCTGTTTAGTAATAGTGAGTTCTTGCTGATTATGTCAGCTGAACCAGTTACAAAAAAAAATGCAAACTTGCACACAAAGTTTCAGTTATGGTTTCTCAAACACCAGAGTAAAATTTCATTAACTCCTTGTTTGTATTTCTTCTGTCAAAGTAGTGTTTTTTGACCACTAAGTGAAAACTGCCTTGGTCTGAAATTACTGAAATATTTTTATTGTATTAAAGTTATTTCAATTTATTATCATAATGGGTTTGTCATTAATTTCAAATGGCAGCATTTTCTATTTCATCAACATATACTCAGTCTTTAATATTGAAATTGAGCAGGACCCTGTGAGGCCCTCCCAGGTACAAATCCTTTCCATGTCCCCTGATTCTTATTTGTAGGAAATAGGCTTCATTCAGCCTCCTTGACCTTCCCTGAGTTCCAAAGATCAGATTCAAACAGTTGCTTATCAGGGAAGGAGGGGAATGAAGAAACAAAGGAGGAGCAGTCAAGAAACAATAGTTCAGGGATAAAACAGGGTCCTGGTTCCCCCTCAAGGAATATACATAACAATATCTTTGAGTTCTTTTGCAGGAACTAAGGCCCCTACACAGGTGGAGGGTGGTAACTTCAGGCTGAGCACAAGATTCCTGGAACACTGCACTGTTACCTCACCACCAACCAATCAGAAGAAAGTCAGAGAAGACTCTGACTCCCTCCCCAAATGATTGCCTGTAATTAACTTATGCTTTCTCCCTTTAAAAACTTTCACTGTCTTGCAGAATCTTTGAAGTTGATTCTTGGACTTGGGTCTGCCTTCTACGCAGATTGCCTACCTCCAACCTTTCCTTTCCACCAACACTTGTCTCTTGAGTATTGGCTTTTGAGTGGCAAGCAGCCGAAACTGAGTTTGGTAACAATATGATAACTGCCACTTAGTAGAAATACAAGTAAACATTAGTTGAATAAATAACAATAAGTGATTGGAAAAAAGTAATGTATTTGGCTAAAAATAATATTCTTTATGCTTTTTTCTCCAAACATCAAAACTGTGAATGATAAGGAAAAATATTGTATAGGCTTAAGGTAATATAATAAGCATTCAACTTAAGCAGCCTAGTAAGATTTAGAAAATGCTCTAAAAATTTAGATATAACTATTTTTCATAAATATACCTTACAAGTCAAGCTAATGTTGGATTTGATGTTTGTTCTTTTCTACTGGTGCTAATGAAATATAATGGGTGTAATTAGAGTGTATTTGGTTTTCACTCAAAATTGATAATTTTATTAATGAGAATTTAAATGATTAACCCACAAAGGAAAGAATAAACATGGATTTTTTTTCCTGATTATTTTCTCCAGGAAAAATACAGAAGTGTAACATTTAGCTTGAAGTCTATGTTTTTCTCATTTTTCATCTGTACTACTTTGGTTAATAATAGGGTGATTTTATTTACATTGGATTCCCTTTTTTAGTTAGGACAATATTTGAGCTAGTGTTACATAAAAATTTAAAATATCTAAAATTAAACATAGTAAAAGGAGAATTTAAATGGATTTCCAGTGTAATTACCAAAATTATGTTTTTTCATTCATTCAATCTTCTGTCATGTTTTCTTTTAAATTTTAATTGGCTAAATACCATTTATAACATTGTCTTTTCACAGGATGGAAAACAAAGTGTTCCATAGAGGGGAAAAATGCAAATAAGAAAGTCTGTACCATATTTGTACTCTTATAAGAGAGATAATTAGCTGAAAATCATAAAGTGATATCCAGAGAATACCACTTTTTCATGATTGTGACAAAGGGTTTTACCAAAATAGGCCAAAAATCTTTGGTAAAGTACACACTAAAAATCTTAGTAGTAAAATAAACCACAAAAATAGGAGTGCTAAATGTGAGTTTTTAGATCACTTGATTGTACCCTTACCTCTTGCATTTGAACGTGAAAATGACTGTTTTCAGTATATAAAACATTTTCAGTAAAGTCAATAATGAACCAAAAATATAACTTTTCCAAACCCATGACTTCACTGAATTTATTTGATTTGTGCTCTATAGATAGATATAATTGTGTATTTTGTAAAACTGGTAGCAAGTTAAACACTAATAAAGAAAAAGCTAAAGCATCAAAAAAAGGTTTCCACCTTTATAGGAAAAACAAGACTTGGTTCATTAGACTTTAATAGCCTTAAATGTCCTGTGACAATGAAACAATTACCGCTTGGAGAAAATGATCTAGCTAGCTGTGAAAGCTGTTCAGAAGTGGCTAAATACTTACAAATGTTTTTCAGATTTGGTCTGTGAGTTTAATGGCCATCTCTGGACAGATGGTCAGCCTTAATATTGAAATTGCTCTGCATAGTGTGACGCTTGTCCTAGAAAAGTAGGCAAAATCTTTTGGTGCTCTTACCAAATATAAAAATACTGAGTGGTGTGTCCAGTCACTGTCTCACATGTGCACATATTCGAAATATAGGAAGGCACAGAAAATCAATTTCAACTAAGTAAATAATTGTGATTCTAAGTCCTTGAAAGGCCGGTTTCAACTTTCTCCCTTGATATATGAGTCTTTCCAAGGCATAACCATACTGGTTCAGTAAAAATCTGATACTGTTGTGTCTTTTGGAGGAAATACTTCCTAAGAATTCTGAGCCTTCTTTCTCTTGTGATATCAGCACAATGATTTTTTTAAAACTTTCATAGTTTAGTAGCTTTCTACAAATTTCTGTATCTCACTGAAAATCACATATCTTATATGTGACATATACTCCAACGTCTCTGAAATAGGTTCTTAGGGTAATTACTCAGGTTTTTAAAAGAGCACTGAGAATCATCAGAGGATCTTTTACTCATGGGGCCAGCACAGTTAATTTGTATATCAGGACCCACAAAATGGCAGCTGCCCCAGAGTCTGCACTTATGGAAAACACCTGTCAAAAAAACCCAATATACGCCAATCACAATCCACCCAACTCAGCTATAAATAGCTTACCTTACTCTAGGAAATAGGACCTGCTAGCCTTCTCAGGAAACCTCTGACCTCCTAGCCAACCATGCCCTATTTCCATATTGCCTCTTAACCTCTTTAACACATCGTTGTCCCAAATCCCTGGAGAACAGTATTCCACTGCTTATGAGGTGCTGTACTCCCTCAATTTATGGATTGCTTTCCCTTGAATAAAGGACATCAAATTCATTACTAAATTGCTTTAGTTTTGTCATCTGACAATTTTGTCAAAGAGGTGGGACCTGAAGACAGCTACTAAAGATTCTGGGGAAGGCTCCTACACACACCTGTAGGTACCTCAGAGCCCTTTTTTTTTTTTTTTTTTACATCTTTATTGGAGTATAATTGCTTTACAATGGTGTGTTAGTTTCTGCTTTATAACAAAGTGAATCAATTATACATATACATATGTTCCCATATCTCCTCCCTCTTGCATCTCCCTCCCTCCCACCCTCCCTATCCCACCCATCCAGGTGATCACAAAGCTCCGAGCTGATCTCCCTGTGCTATGTGGCTGCTTCCCACTAGCTATCCACTTTACGTTTGGTAGTGTATATATGTCCATGCCACTCTCTCACTTTATCACAGCTTACCCCTCCCCCTCCCCATATCCTCAAGTCCATTGTCTAGTAGGTCTGTGTCTTTATTCCCATCTTGCCCCTAGTTTTTTCACGACATTTCATTTTTTCTTAGATTCCATATATATGTGTTAGCATACGGTATTTGTCTTTCTCTTTCTGACTTACTTCACTCTGTATGACAGACTCTAGGTCCATCCACCTCACTACAAATAACTCCATTTCGTTTCTTTTTATGGCTGAGTAATATTACTCAGAGCCCTTTTTTGTTGAGCCTCTTTGGCTGCTCTCTGGAATCCTCGGTAAGCTTTACTTATCAATATTTTGTGTTCTGAACTCTTTTAGTTTGTTTGTCATAATCCTTCCAGGTAGAAAATGTGGTGTGAGAGACCCTAGATTTTTCACAGGGTAAAAAGTGATGTGTGAGAGGCTCTAGATTTTTATGGTGTACTTAGTGGGCTACAATTGGGTTTTTGGCAGAACTCGTCTGCAAGGTAAGTGCCTTTGAGAGGTAGCTCCTGACAGGTCTCAGGAACTGTGCTCAGGCATCTAGAAACAGTAAATCTGATTGAATTCAGGAGGGTTACTTCAAGAGGAAATAATGGGTACCCCTCAGTCTAAAGCAAGCAAGATAGCAGCTGTAAGGAGACTCACAAAACTTTGAGGTACCTCCACAGCATAAACTGCTGGGGGACTTGGGGAAATAAGACAAGATATTTGGAGTCTTTTTGACCAACAGCACGTCAAAATCTAAGTAGGCCTAAGTTTGACTATTAAAAGCCAGTAGGAAGTCTGCTACTATAATGAAATCTTCTTATGAAACAAATAGCAAATCTATTGCTTATGGGATTCTCGGAAACCAAAGACACAATATTGGTGGGCACTAGTTGAGCACTTTAAAGTTGTTATATTTAGGTGGTAATAACTCTAAGGCTCCCTTGATGGGTTAAGTTGGTCACTGAATGGGTTAGATTTGCACTAGGTTACCCACCAAACTGAAGAAAATTTCCATACAACAAGGTATATTATAAAACACCAGAAAATCCTCTACCCAGTGGCACATCCTTCCTAGTTATTAATCCTGCAAGAGACCCTAAGCTTAGCTAAAGAAATAGGATCCTCAATTTACAAAGAATTAGGTACATAACCTCTAGCACACCTGCATATTTTATGTCTAAGAACTGGGGTCTTAGAAGCTGTAGACATCTACAAAAATGGCAAAATCTTACTAAGACAACCTAGAATTGAAATGGTCATGATGGGGAATGTTCCAATCATGATGGGGGAGTGTTCCCTAATCAGACAAACAGAGGGAGATACCTATTTTAATTGGCATGCAGGATCCTCCAAAAGTCTTCAAGATTACAAAAGAGCTTCATTGGAAGATTCATTGCAAATTAAGACACAAGAGGTACCTAAAACTAAAAGTCTGATATGACTCCTACTACTCCACTCTATCTTTCTTTAACTGAATACTCAGAGTCTGTTGATCCTTTATCTGAAATTTCTTTACACTCTGAAGAGACTATAAGACTGTAAACAAAGGCCCACCAAGTTAGTGGTGCCTCCTGTTGGCACCTTCCAGTGATGATGAGACTCCCGGGGCTTCTCCAGTAAACTAGTACCTGTTATTCCATTAAACAGCCAAGGAAAAACTACAATTAAAATTAGGGGGAAAAAAAAGGAGGCTACCTGGAAAATAGATGAATGAAAAATCTTTAAAATCTACAACAAAAATATTAGTAAAAAGTTTAAGCCGTGTGAGAAGATAACCCTAACTTATTCCATTTGTCAGAAACACAATTCATATCCAGCTGTTCTTCCAAGCTCAGTTTTGCATTATCATACCTGTCTTATGGCTAAAATTTTTAAATGAAAGCTGTAAGATCTCTGTTTGCATCTGTTTATGTATGTCTACGTGTATACGTTATAGATGTGTGATGTGTTTCTATCTCTGAATGCTATTACCAAAATTAATTTGTAAAGAGCTCTATTTAATTGACTTAAAGATAAACCAGTGCTATATAAATTAAGCAGTCTCAGAAAAATAAAAACTAACCCAAATGTTTTTAAGTTCATGTGATTTAGAATAATCTTTGATAAATAAAAGCTAGTTTTTTTGTTGGTTTAATTAAAATAGGCATGTCTTTATAGTTATCAGTAATAAATATAATGTAGACATACAATTTTTATTCTACCTAGGCTTACTAAAAGTCAAATAAACTCATGTTATCTCTGTTATAAAATTTGTCCACACAAAAGATAAGATAATGGTTAGCTGTTTAATGTGAAATTTTTACAAATAAACATAATTGTTAATTAATAAATTAAATATATGTAAAATAAAACTTTATAAATGAACTTTTCAACCATAATTATGCTTTATGTTAGATCTACTTAAAAAGAGTTTCCAAATTTTTTTGGTAATTTGAAACCTTCAAGTTACACTGAGATAAATTAAATGGGAGATATTCTTTGAGTATCTAGATCATTTTCAAATAAGATAAAATACTGACACATTAACTACTGAATACAGGTTTATCTACATTTGGCTTCCATTTACAGAGGAACTAAAATATTTGGTTTTATTAGTAAACATGTTTTATGCTACATTAAAAATTTACTGTGAGGAAAAATATGTTTCTGCAAATTATGAAATGTATTTATGGATTTGCCAACTCACAGAATGCTAGTGTTACAGTCCACAATCACTTACTTCTTAGTTTTCACTAAGAATAAAGGATTCTAGGGATTAAGAATTCTAATAAATATATGTAGTTAAAACTACTTAGAAATAACAGGATAAAAGAAATGATCATGTATGAAAAGTAGGTAAGGGAAATAAAATGACTGTACTGGAATGAGAAAAATGAAAAACAGGACAAAATCTGAATGGATATTTTAAAAACTTGTAGCTTTGTGGAAAAGAAATCTTGGGAAAGGAATTTTATGTGTGGTCAAACTGGCTCAGATTGGAATGGATTTAATTAAGTTTCTGAAAAATTAAAATTTTGTTTTCTGTTAAAAAGACAAAGTTTTATTAGATTACTGGTCTGTTCTTAACATGAAATTGTAAACAAAGGTTTTTCTTTACCTTTTAAGTAATCTGCCTGGGCAGCAAAGATTTTCTTATCAAAATAATTTACTGTGCTTCGTGTTGTCTTTATCAGATCTTGGGTTACTTGAGAAAACCCAGTATTTTCATTATTAAGAGAGCTAAGTTTTTTTCACAACTATGTAATCTTCTGTATTCGCCTTTAACATCTTCTTTTGTCACTTTGGTGACTTGAATTTCCGTGACAGTCAAAACAGTGTTTCATTAACTTGTACTAGAAGGCCCATCTTCCAGCAAACATTCCAATAATTTTAAAGATAAAACTTTATCAGAGAGGATAAAAAGCTTTTATATTTGTACAAGGCATCTAAATAGAAGAAAAAAATAACCAAGACCTGTGCCAATCTTGAGTCATTTGTCATGGGGTCTTTGTCCACAGGATTGTACTGTTCTTTTACATGATGAAAGATTATTTCTGGGGCACGTGTTACAGCAAGTCTTGAGATTATGGCAATAGAAGGATTTACCATTCCCTCTGACTTTGTATTCTAAAGATTGGTATATTGAAGCTGTTACTGAGGGCAGCATAAACGGACCTAAAGGGAAAACAGGAATAGTAATGTTCTCCCAGTGACAGCAGACTTGTGGAGCCCCCCATCTTCCCTGGGACACATCTTAGTTCTGGTCCCAACAGCAAGTAGTAAGAGGAACCCAGGACCGACTCCTTGGAGCTGATGAGAACAGTGCTTTCTTTCCTGATTTGCTCTAAGCACTTGTGCAGCTCCCAGATGGAAGCTTGAGGAAATGAAAGTAATTCTCTCCCTTAAGAGCTATTTGGCAGACTGACCAAAATTTTCAGATGATTATGTGACAGAATAATTGTCACCAATAAATCTTATGAATTAAATAAGTAGACCAGAGATTCTTAAACTATTGAAAGTTTTAGTATGTTAGAGGAAATGGCTTCTTGAGACAAAAAAATATGGTTTCTGAGTTCTAAACATCTGACATTATGTTTATCGTTTGTTTTTTGTTTTTTGTTTTTGTACTTCAAGGTAGTAAATGGCCCATTCTAGTTATACATTATTATAAGACACAGATTAATTACTTACTATCTTGAAATTTCCCATTTCAGAAGAAGCTATTGATAATCTTGGCATAATCAAATACACCATAAAGTATCTTGGATTTGCATATGTGTGTTTGTGTGTGTGTTTTTCTTATAATGAAAGAACAGTTTTTTGCCAAAGTCAAATCCAAATTTTCACCGAATTCTCATTTAGCCTTCAAATTAAAACATAAAAGAATAGAAGTTTAGTAAAAATATTGCAATGCATTGAGTTTAATAAGGGAATTTCACTATATTAGCTGGTTCAACCCTTAAATGTATAAGTTTTAATATATATTTTTCAAAATTTTTATTGGAATATAGTTGATTTACAATGTTGTGTTTCAGGTGTACAGAAAAGTGAATCAGTTATACATATACATCTATCCATTCTTTTTCAGATTCTTTCCCATATAAGTCATTAAAGAATATTGAGTAGAGTTCCCTGTGCTATACAGTAGGTCCTTATTAGTTATCTATTTTATATATAGTAGTGTGGATATGTTAATCCCAATCTCTTAATTTATCACTTCCCCCCACGTTTCCCCTTTGGTAACCATAAGTTTGATTATGAGATCTGAGTCCGTTTCTGTTTTGTAAATAAGTTCCTTTGTAATATTTTTTTCTTAGATTCCACATGTAAGAGATATAATAAGATATTTGTCTGACTTACTTCACTTAGTATGATAATATCTAGGCCCATCCGTGTTGCTGCAAATGGCATTATTTACATTCCTTTTATGGCTGAGTGATATTCCATTGTATACATGTATCACATCTTCTTTATTCATTCCTCTGTCAATGAACATTTAGGTTGATTCCATGTCTTGGTTATTGTAAATAGTGCTGTGATGAACATTGGGGTGCATGTATCTTTTCGAAATGCTGTTGGTTTTCTCCAGATATATTCCCAGGAGTGGGAATGCTGGATCATATTGTTTTTCTATATTTAGTTTTTTAAGGAAACTCCATACTGTTTTCCATATGGTTGTACCAATTTACATTCCCACCGACAGTGTAGGAGGGAATGTAAATTCTCCACACCTCCTCCAGCATTTATTGTTTGTAGAAATTTCGTTGATGGCCATTCTGACTGGTGTGAGGTGATAGCAAAACTTGGCAAAAACTGATGAACCTATATTGTTTTCCCTAAATATCAAATACCACAATTAAAGTACAGGAATGTTCTGCCTTGTCTGTGGAAAGGTTGACTACTATCCATACTGTTATTTCAAAGACAGATATGTCTTCAGGAAACTGAAGTCATTTAAATCCTAAATTATGAGAATAAAAAAATTAAAATGATAGCCTAAATGTCCATGTAGCATTATATAATAATGTATTCATGAAAATACTACTTTATTAAATATATATTAGACAATAAGCAAATTAGCAACTTGGTTAGAGTTATCTCTCATCATAAATTAATTTGATATGGACTATTTATTAGTCCAATCAGAGAAAACAAAATATTTGATTTATTACAAAATTGGAATCTTAATCAAAACTTGATTTTTAACTAAAGTAACTAATTTATGGGTAACTTTA
Organism: Platanista minor; assembly: GCA_004363435.1. Taxonomy (NCBI): domain Eukaryota; kingdom Metazoa; phylum Chordata; class Mammalia; order Artiodactyla; family Platanistidae; genus Platanista; species Platanista minor. Next base: position 10,616 of record RJWK010005893.1, read on the forward strand.
AAGGAGAATCTTTATTATCAAGAATATCCAGGTAATCCATATTCCTTTTCAAATGTGTATACACTTTTCCAGTCTTGTACATTCATAGAATGTATTTGTAGAAAATCATCATATTCTAGTTGTTTATGAGGTATATTTTTAAGTCATATTTAGATATTTTCCATAACTATATAGTTTGGCTGAAGAATTAAAGGTGTATATTTCAGTTTCTCTTCCAGTGACCAAATGCTATTTTTGGATAAATCTGATATTCTGAAACCTTCATATCTTTTATTTCAGTTTATTTGCTAGAATAGATTGAAGTCACATTTCTTCCTTGGTAGCCTTATTTTATCACTCTACTTCATGAGAAATCTCAACTGTTACAATGTTATCAATCAAAAACTTGCTCTGAATTAATGTTTGATAAAAAGATGTCAGCAGATTAGTATTTCCTTCTGTCCTTGAGATTCATTTTACTCAACATTCTGCTGCATATCGCAATCCCAGGTCTTATACAAAGGTTAAAATAAACATCTCCAAAGTATACCTCATTATCTCTCTTCCAATTTAATGCTATATCCACCTTTACTCTTTATTCCTTATTTCAATAAATCATATCTTGTGGTTACTCATATATATGCATATATACACATACATATATATACACACATATATTTTCATAATCTTTTCCATTATGGTTTATTGTAGGATATTGCATATAGTTCCCTGTGCTATATAATAGGACATTGTTGTTTATCTATTTTATATGTAGTAGTTTGTATCTGCTATTCCCAAACTCTGAATTTATCCATCCCCTACCCCATTTCCCCTTTGGTAAACAGAAGTTTGTTTTCTATGTCTGTGAGTCTGTTTCTGTTTTGTAAACAAGTTCATTTGTATTATTTTTTTGGATTCTACATATAAGTGATATCATACGATATGTCTTTCTCTGACTTACTTCACTTAGTATGATAGTCTCTAGGTCCATCCATGTTGCTGCAAATGGCATTATTTCATTCTTTTTTATGACTGAGTAGTACCCTATTGTGTATATTTACCACATCTTTATCCATTTATCTGTTGAGGGACATTTAGGTTGCTTCCATGTCTTGGCTATTGTAAATAGTGCTTCTATGAACATTGGGGTGCATGTATCTTTTGAAATTAGAATTTTCTCTGGATATATGCCCAGGAGTGGGATTGCTGGATCATATGGTAACTCTATTTTTGTTTTTTACGGAACCTCCATACTGTTCTCCATAGTGGCTGTACCAATTTACATTCCCACTGACAGTGTAGGAGGATTCCTTTTTCTTCACACCCTCTCCAGCATTTGCTACCTGTAGACTGTTTAATGATGGCTATGAGTTCTTTATGTATTTTGATATTCACTCTTTTCAGATATATGATTTGCAAATATCTTCTCCCATTCAGTAAATTTTCTTTTTATTTTGTTGATGGTTTCCTTTGCTGTGCAGAAGCTTTTTAGTTAGATGTAGTCTCATTTGTTTATTTTTTCTTTTGTTGCCATTGCCTGAGGAGTCATATCCGAAAAAGTATTGCCAAAAACAATAAAGGAGTTTACCACCTCTGTTTTCTTCTAGGAATTTTATAGCTCTGGTTTTATATTCAAGCCTTTAATTCATTTTGAGTTAATTTTTGTGGATGGTGTAAGATAGTGGTCAAATTCCATTCCTAGTACTGGAAGTTCTAGCCAGAGCAATTAGGCAGAAAAAAGAAAGAAAAGGTATCCAAAGTGGAAAGAAATAAAACATGATTTTATACATGGAAAACTCTAAAGACTCCACAAAAAAAACTTTTAAAACTAATAAACAAATTCAGTAAAATTGCATGGTATAAAATCAATATACAAAAATCTGTTGCATATTTATACATTAACAATGAACTTGCAGAAAAAGAACTTAAGAAAACACTTAACATTTACAATTGCATCAAAAAGAATAAAATACTTAGAAATACGACCTAACACTAAAAACTAGAAAACATTGATGAAAGCAATTGAAGACACAAGTAAATGGACAGATTTTCCATACTCATGGATTAAACAAATACTGTAAAAATGTCTATGTTACCCAGAACAATCTACAGATTCAAAGCAAGCCATATCAAAATTCCAATGGCACTTTTCACACAAATAGAAAATACAATCTTAACATATGTGTGGAAACATGAAAGATTTCAAATAGCCAAAGAAATCTTGAGACAGAACAACAAAGCTGGGACATCAATCTCCCTGTATTGAAACTATATTACAAAATAATAGTAACCAATATGGTATTGATGTTTCTGTTTCTTCACCTTTTACTCTTAGCTGTATTTCAGTTTTGTGCTATTCTTCTGTTCAGCAGTTAATGAAGAAGCTTCTGCGAAATTATTTATGATCTCAGATTCTCATCACTGTCTATCCACCCTTCAGCAGTATTTTACCTAGTTAACGACTCCCTCATTTTGGCCTCATTTCCCCAGCAATCTCTTGACTCCTGCTGGACTGACCATCTCTCTGTCCCTCATTCTCTTCAAATGTCTATTATCTTTGTACAGTTTCCCTCTACCTGGAGAGGTTTTGCTTCCCTTTCTTGCTTGGGAATTGCCTTTCTTCTCATCTGTGCTGAGGTTTTCCTGATATACCTGACTAGAGCTCTGCTCAAAAGGTGTCCCCATTTCAAGATCTCATAATATTATTCATCTCTCCTTAACCATGATTTCAACATTGGCATTTTCACATTTCTCTGTGCCATCATTTAGTTAATATCTTCCATCTACCAGCTTGTAAAGTGGTTAACTATGGGGGTAGAAACTACTCATATTTTTAGTCACGAGTGTCTCCCAATACCTGGCACTGTGCTCAACAACTATATAAGGAATCAATGAATATATAAGGTATTACAGTCTGTTTCTGTTCTACTCTCCTGCTGCAATTACTATTTCGATCAGTATCCAAATTGCAGAAAATATCAACAGAATCGTTATTGACCTATGTTTGAAACAGTGAGACACACTCAATTCCTGACTCATTTATGAAATCTAGGATAACAATGTTATTAGATTAAAACTTTATTGAAATTTACCATTCAGTGATATTTTTATAAAAAATAAGTTTGAAAATATGTTGACTTTTAAAGAAAAATATAATGAAAACACATTAAGTATAGGATGTGAAAGCAAGTATGTGACTTCCAATTCTACGATTGTTTAATTCAAATAGCATCAAATTAATTTTAAATGATCTTTGAAGAAAACAGAAAAGACATGTACTGAAAAAACACACTGCCATCTTTTACCATAATTATCATAATTATTTTACCATAATTAAGTATCCCTTTGACAGTATCTCAGATATTATGACTTTTTTGTGTAGCATTTTATAAATACAACCTTCTTTTGAGGACAAAGCAAGGAAATATTGCTTTGTATTCAGAAATACTGTTTTTTGTATTCCTTACTATGCTTCACCTCCCTAAAATTATTTTCTTTTTAAAATTTATTTGGTTATTTATTTATTTTCTGAAAACTGTATAAACTACTGGAAGCATTTTGGGTTTCATAACAACAGTTTTTAAAAAAACTGTGATGCCACAGCTCACATGATCATTAACAGCTTTGAAGGGTGAAAACTCTAAACTGCATGAGGGTCTGGGACTAGTTTTGTGGACAAAGTAACAAAATTTTGTATGCATGTTTAAGGGGGTAAAGCAAAATTAGCCTCATATACTTAATACAAAAACAGTAGTCACTCCAGGAGTTGTTTGCTTCTAATAACCCCTACAAACATCATAGCTTAAAGCAGCACAAATTCATTATCTTATAGGTCTGGAGTTTAGAAGTCAGAGGGTTTACTAGACTAATATCAAGATGTCTTCTGAGTTCTTTGTGAATGCTATAGGGAGAATTTGTTCTTTTGTCTTTTTCAGCCTCTAGAAGTCACCTGCATCCCTTGGCTCTTAGCCACATCCTACATCCCATGTAGCATCCCATGTAGCATCTTCAAAGCTTTCTGACTCTGGATCTCTTTCTTCTCTTTTATAAAAACCCTTGTGATTGCTTGGGGACACTGGATAATCTAATATAACTGCCCCATCTCAAGATCCTTAACCACAGCTGAAAAGTGCTTTTTACCATGTAAGATTTCATATACACAGCTCCCAGTGATCAGAACATGGGCATCTTTGTTCATCATTATTTTGCCCATCACAGATGCTTATCAAAATTTCAGTTCCACAAGAACATATGTGTAGATATTTAGAGAAGCTACATTTGGGTTCTAGAGGAGCAATAAGATGTGGTAGAAAGAATGCAGGCTTTGGTGCGTTTTAGAGCAGGTTCAGACCCTGGAGCTGTTACTTGCCAGCTACAGAACCCGTGGAAAATTATTCATTCTCTCTCTAAATCAGTTTCATCATTTCTTGAATGCAGATATAAATAAAATGTAAACCAAAAGGTTCTTATGAGAACTACAGATATGATACCTAGCACATTGCAGAGTGCTAGTTGTTATCGATATTATTATACAAATTAATTTATACATATACTTGGAATCCCTAAAATTAATTATTGCCCAGCTACTTTTCTCCTCATTTCTATGCCAGATACTATTGCTAGTTATTTAAGCACGTCTGTAAGACTTACAAAGAGAAAGAGAAAAACTTGTTTAGAGTTTAAATATGAAGATCAAAGGAAGGTCAGGGAAATCTATAAATTTTTGTTATGGAGGCTAAATTTTGCATAGGGTTTTAGTAAGCATATAGGGTGGGAAAGGTCATCCCAGAAAGGTGATGCAACATGAAAAAGGGGCATACATGCATGAAGGTACACGTGTAATTAGTTTATTTTAGATTATACTGTCCTACATGAGAATGCTGTTTATTTTTTGCTGATATCTAGAACATAAACCCATCTAATTAGGAACTTAATAACTCTTTTAATGAGAGTGGTGACTACAATATTCAATGTTGTAGTAGTTCAGCTTTTATGTGAGCTCTAATTAAAATGTAAAGATGTTTTTAAAGTACAGGAAAACTGCTTTGGAAATTCATTTTTTTCACTTGTTTATAATCATTTTTATTTCATAAATAGTCCCTAATGAACATGACAATTTCAGCTTAATTGTTAAGTGTATTACTTGAAGAACCAACCACACAAACAATAAGAAGAAGGAAAAGAAGAAAATAAAAAATACACATACACTTATATTCATACTTGCATTCATCCAACCAACCATTCATTGCAGGCCCATACTGTATCCCACACTGTCCTAGACATAGGAGGACTTGGTCATCACATAGATTTGAGAGAAGGAAGTGTGCATAGTTGTAGAAGAAGGAGTATCTTGGAGGGGATTGCTGCCTGAAATGAAGAGAGAACCAGGTGAACATAGTCAGAGAGGGATGGAATGGCCTGCCATTTGTCATTTAGCAGGACTAAGACCAAGGTACCCTTTTAGAGCACAGCTGCAAAGGTAGGTGGGATCCAAACTACAAAACATACACGTGCCTTGCTAACATTTCTGTACATTTTTTCTTAATTGAGAGCTCTTGTCTCTGGATCACTCATCCCAATTAAGTTTCCTTTCTTTCCTCTCTGGCCTAGCCTCACCACTTTAATAACCCTCCTTGCCTTATCCATTAAGCTTCCAGAGCGCCTACCTTTACCTATTCAGCTTTGAATCAATGCAACCATCAGTCTTACATTCCCTATGTAAGAACCGCTGAGCACTGCAAGAGAAAGCCATACAATCATATTGAATTATGCCACTGAAAATCTATGGTCTCCCGTAGCAGCTAGTTCCTAAAGTTCTCCTGAGAAGTTCCCTCTACCAATCAAATCAGTGCTATACTTACTCAAGTCCCTTGCTCTATAATTATCACCCATATTTTGTATGTGTTCTACTGGACATTTTAAAAAATATGTGTATTTTTTATGTACGTGTATACATGCATAGAGCTCAATTCTATCACTGTAGAATAGATGTTTTTTCCTGAACTTTATGTAAATAAATTTTTTAATATATATACTCTTTTGTGTCTGGCTTTTTGAAAATTTATGGGTGGATGGTAATAGTCATTCATGAATGTTTGAAAGAATTCATTAGTTTAGAATGCACTGGACTATTTGTGACGAGCTTGTTTTCTGGTAAGGCTTTAAATTATAAATTCAATACCTTCAGTAGATAAAGGACTATGTGGGTTTTCTTCTTGTATTGTAATACATTGTTATGTTCAAGGAATGTATACATTTCATTTCTGTTTTCAAACTGGCAAAAAGTTTGAAATGTATGCAGCTTTTCCAAAACATGGTCCATTTTTATGTTTCCATGCTTTTTTTTTTTTTAGTCTCATTTCTTAAATATATTAAACATGGTTACTTTAAAGTCTTCAACTGATAAGTTTAAAGTTTGTATTCTATGTGGGTCTGTTTATATTCATTATTTACCTCTCAATTAATAGTCACTTCTTTTCTTCTTTCCATGTCTAGATAGTATTGTTATAATTAATATTTATTGTGTGCCTGTCATTGCACAGAATATGTTGTGTAGGTTCTAGACTATGTGAGTTTCATCTAGAGTTGGTTGAAAATTTTGTTGGTGGATAGTTAAATTTGCCATTGGAACACCTGAATCCTTTGAACACTTGTTTTAGTTGAGTCTGTTTATTTTGTCCTGTTGCTAATGTATGTTCCTTACTCATAGGGCATTTTCATTTTTTCTTGAGTGAGTGTCTAGTATGATTTTCCAATTTCTCCATTTTAATAGAACTTGAACTATAATGTCTCTTCTGATTTCTTGCACCAATACCAGACTAAGTTAATTACTGTGGTCTTATAACTACTTGATACAACATAGTAAAAATGCAGATTTATTTTTTTCCACTATTATCTTGGCTATTCTTGGTTTTTAATTTCCCCATACATTTTAGAGTCAGGTAACAAATTTTCCCATCCTCCCTAAAAAATTCTTCTAGAATTTTGATTGTTACTGCAGTGATTTGGTTGCCTAATTTGGAGAGAAGTTCCTTCTTTCAAGTCTTCCAATACTTGGAAGTGGTATACTTCTCCATTTGTTTGGGTCTTTTCAAATTTCTCTCAGTAATCTTTTGTAGATTTTCTGTAGTGGTACTGGATAGATTTTGTTAAATTTATGACTAGCTTTCTGATGGTTTTTTGATGATATTAAGTGAAATGCTGTTTATAATATTATTTTACAACTTTGTGTGGCTGGTACCTAGAAATATAGTTGATTTTTATAAATTGATTTTTAGATTCAGCAGCTCAAAAAATTATGAATTCTAACAGTTTATCTTCAGGATTTAAAAAAAATTTTTGATATACACATTTGTGCACCTGTAAATGTCAATTTTTCTTTAAATTTTTCTGTTTATAATTTTGATTTATTGGCCTTATAGTCCTGGATATGTTCTCCATTGAATATTGAACCTAAGATATTTTTTCCACCCTCCAATCAGGGTAAAGCTTATAATATTTTACCATTACTAAGGTTATATCATATAGATTTTTTTAAGGTAACTTTATAAGCATAAGAATTTCACTTCTGCTTTTAATTTGCTAAGACTTTATCATACATGTATATTGAATTCTATCAAATAATTTTTTATTATTTGTCAGTATGATCATTTTATTTTTCTTTGTCTTAATGTGATAAATTACATCAATTTTTGAAATGTTAAAATACACATACTAGAAAAATACTTGGCCATGGTATGCTATGTTAGATTTGATTTGATAATATTTTCTTTAAGATTTTTGTATCTTTATAAGAAATATTGGTATATGATTTCCCTCTCCTAATGTATTCATCATGCTTTGGTATCAACATTATAGTTATTTAATAAAAAGAGTGGGAAATTGCCCTCTCCTCACATTTATCTAAGAGAATAAGACTGTGTATGGTATTGGCATTTTGTTTCTGAAACATGAGGAAAAAATATACATGGGGCTTCCCTGGTGGCACAGTGGCTGAGAGTCCGCCTGCCGATACAGGGGACACGGGTTCGTGCCCCAGTCTGGGAAGATCCCACATGCCGCGGAGCGGCTGGGCCCGTGAGCCATGGCCACTGAGCCTGCGCATCCGGAGCCTGTGCTCCACAACGGGAGAGGCCACAGCAGTGAGAGGCCCTCGTAACGCAGAAAAAAAAAAAAAAGTACATGAAGCCATCTAGGCCTGGAGTTTTACTCATTGGGATGTTATTAATCAGATAATTTATTTTTTAGATATAGAACAGTTTTTTCATGTTTTTGTGTAATTTTTATAACTTGTGCTTTTTAAGGTATTCAGCTATTTCACCTACATTTTCAAATTTTTTGGCATGACATTTTTCATAAAGTACTCTTTCTATCTATTCAATACATATTTAAAAGATCTGTAGTGATGTTCCTTTTTCATTCCTAATATTGTTTGTGTGTACCTTTTCTTTTTATTTTGATCATTCTTACCAGGGGATTAACAATTTTATTAGCTTTTTAAAGAAATAACATTGGTTTTGTGGATTTTCTCAGTAGTGTTATTTTTTCTATGTTACAGATTTTTACTATTTTCTTTAGTTTTCCGTTTTCTAACTCCTTGTGCTCTATCATAGACCACTGATATTCTTTTCTAAAAATCTAAACTTAGTACTATACATTTTCCTGTAAATATTGCTTTAGATGTTTCCCACATATATTAAAGGCTGTGCTTTTTGTATCATTCAGTAAAACAATTTAATTTCTATTTTTAATTATTATTTGATCATAGTTTTTTTAAAAGTGTACTGCTGATTTAGAAATGTAGGATGACTTTCCTTAGTTATCATTAAATATTTAATCCCAGCTTACACATAGTATAGTCAGAGGACAGCTCTGTATATTTTCAATTCCTTGAAATGTGTTAGAACTTACTTTATAGCCTAGTATATGGCTTACCTTGGTAAACGTTCAAATTGCACATGAAAATAATGTGTATTCTGCAGTTATGTAGTGAGTGTTCCAGATATGTCAGTTAAATTAAAATATCTTAATATATCAAATGCATTTTTCTAAATTGATATTTTATCTGCATATTCTGTCATTTACTATGAAAAATGTACTAAATTCTACTTCTGTTATTGTGAGCTTGCCTATTTCTCCTTTTTTGTTCTGTCAATTTTAGCTTACTGTATTTTGAAGCTGCTATTTGGTGATTGGAAGTTCATAATTTTTATATCTTCCTGACATCCTAGTATTTTTAAGTTATAAAAATATTTCTAGTTTTCTGTTTTTTTCCCTTAAATCTAATCAAAATATTTTGTTTAGTGTTTTTTGGCATACATTTTTCCAACTACTAACATTTTAATTTCTCTTTCTTTACATTTAAGTGAGTCTCTTTTAAGAGGTATATATTTGCATTGTTAAATCAACTCCAACATTGTTTAAATTTTAATTGGCGTATTAGTCTCTACATGGAGCACATTTACTGATATAGCTATGATTTTAAAACTTCCACCTTAGTATTTGTTTTCTATTTGTTTGTTATCCTACATTCTTGCCTTCATTAGGTGTTATCAAGTATTAGTTTATTAATAATTCTCTCAACTAGCTTCTTTGTTATAAATTTATTTTTCTTTTCTTTGCTTTTTAGTTACCACAGTGTTTACTGCTCTGTGTTGCAATGTTATAGCCGTTAATGGGGAACTTTGTTGTCTGGTTACTGGAACAACTTTCACCTGTTGACTCTTTTTTTTTTTTTTTTTTTTTTTTAATTAATGCCTTTATTTCAGAAAGCTGTCTCCCTCCAGTTCACACCCCTTCCAGTGGCAGTCTACATGCAATCACTAACTGCTGAAGTAGAACAGAGTCTGGCCATCTCACCCTATCTTGGGGCATATCTGAAAGATCCTTCTAGCTCCAGAGTTCTCTGTGTTTCAGTCATATTTGTCCTTGGGCTTTTATTGAAGCTCGACGTCTTTCTCTGCCCACTCCTGCTTTCTTACCTTTCCTTCCTCAGATGTTGATCATACGGGCATTCCTTAATACCCTGCACACTAAAATCTACCTCAGAGTTGGCTTCATAGGGAAGCAGGCGTTCAGAGGAAGAAGTTTCAAAGATAGGCACTTGGGAGCAGGATCATACACTGCCTGGGTGGCAGTGAGACCACTGTCAGTGGTCATAGGTGAAGCACACTGTCCCTGGAAAAAAGGTGGTGATCCCGTTGTTCAGTGGTAAATGGAAGGGGCATACTAGTGAAAAGGAATGTATTAGCTAGTGTAATGTGACATGTGTTTGAGATATAGAAGGGAACATACCTCCAAGGACAATGGAATTGGCAGCCTACTGAAGTCAATAACTAACTGAGAATCATTAATCACCAACTTAAAGCAAATGTGATGGCTAGAAGGTCTCTTTGGTAGCACCCTCTGAAGGGAGAAGGTAGAGGAAGCTGAGGATACCGCCCAGTACTTAATTTCCAGAATAGCCAAGCAACAAAAAGTGTTAAGTTACCAAGCAAGGCAGTCTACTTTGTCAAGGCCAGGGTCCAGCTTGGGAAAGTGTGGGACCAGTATGGGAACAATCAGGGGTAATACTCCTAAAAACCACAAATTCCCAGTTTCCACTGAACCTTGTAAAAGTGCACAAGTGGTCCACTCCTCCCAGGTGTGAGCTATCACCCTGCTCTCTGGCTTCAAGTCCGTGTAGAAGCCTCTGTCCTGCAGGAGAGTATGTATCCCACTCATGCTCTGCCCTCTCCTGCAAATTTGACCAATATAACCTAGCTGGCCATAAGCAGCACCTGATAAGCGGGGAGGGGAATGTTTATTACTACAGAATACTCCATTGTCTGGGCAGAGTGTACCTGCAGGATCTGGGAGAGGACATTGGGATTGTAGTCTGAGTGTGCTTAATCGAGGGGTCTGCCTTTTTGATTTACTGTGATCAGAAGGACTTTAACCTTTTCTATTGTATCACAAATAAATGGGTTGTCAATTTTAAAATATTAAATATTCTAAGTACGCAATTACAGATCTAGAACTATTTTTAATGCATATAACATATGAAGTACTCTTCTATGTCCTGAGATTTAATATGATATGAATGAGGTATGTTTCCTGTTTTTGAGGACTCTGCAGTGTAAGACTGACACGCACTATGCTTTGTAAGCAAAGAAAACACAGTAAACTTATCCCAAGATTCAAGAAAGATTTTCTGGAGAACTTTGTTCTGGGACCTTTGTATTGAAGGTCGAATTAGAGTTAGCCAGACATCTTCCCTTCCCCTCTCAAAAAAGAGACAAAAAATAACAGTTGAGAATGTTGTAAGCATATGAACCAAATCTCAAAGGTAAATGTTCTTGGGAATTAGTGGTGAGTTGACAGCATTCCTCAGTCTATTAGTCCTTCCAACCTGTCCAGCGTGGGAAAGAGTGAGAAAATAGATATTTCTGTTATTGAAAAACATCCTCAGAAAAGTTATTTGTATAAAATACTGTTTTAAGGTGCCCAGAATTCAGAAATTACATCCTCTGAAGTATGACATAGAACTTTTAAAATTAAAGTTGGTCATTTTACTTAAATTTGTTATTTTCCTCTATTTATATTGAAGTCATACTACCTGAAGCTCTAAATCATTGTGCAACTTCTTTGTTAAGCTAGTAAAAGAGCTTCGGACCTTACCTCCTATCTTTTTTTAACAGAAAGACGTATTTCATCATACCACACTTGTACTCCCTGTACAGTTGTATCCCTTCTTCAAACAAAGAGTTTTAGTGTCTTAGTCACATATAAATTGATGTTATTTTATCTAGTCTCATCTAGTAGCATAATCAGTGATGATTCGAGGGTAAATTTTCATCAGATTTAAATTTTATCTTACTTTATTTAACTCATCATTACCAGCAGTGCAGTGGACACAAGATTCTAACCCACTGCAAGGCAAAACATAATGTTTTCATCTCACATACTCTTCATTTATTGGACCTTGTCACTTATCCTTGTTGTTAACTTATTTTCAGAATAAGTTATTTAAAACCAACCATAATTGTTCAAGGAAATCTCTTTATATGCTATTTTAATCTTCTTAATTCTGCCATCAATCCCTTAAGTTATGGTGAATAATCATATCAACTATTTATTGAATATCTATTATTTGTCAGGAACTGTACACGATTCTTTATATTAAACAGCACTAATTTTTGTAACAACCTAAGAGGACATATGTTAGCATAACTCATTTTACAGATTAGAAAGCTTAGTTTCCAAAGTAAAGTAACATAATGATAAATAGTAGCTATAGACATTACAAATGAAGGCAAACCCCTTTATCTTTCCACTTTTCCATTCTGAAAGGTATCATCACAAAAACATCATTGAGGAACAATTATGTGTGTGACCAAGACTGGCATTTTTAATTAAATGTCACGGCTTCTAGTGTGTTCTACATCATGTTCTACTGATGTGACAATACGAGTAGTTTTCATCTTTCAGTTTACTCCATCTATTTTTATAAACTAATCTTGATATAGAATAGTAGAGCTTCTCAGAATCCAATATTAAATATAAATTGTTAATCAGAGATAGCCTGACATTGAGGTAAATTACCTACATAAAGAGAGAATCCTTTTAAAAACAAACACACCTTCAATATATGTGTGTGTGTGTGTGTGTGTGTGTGTGTGTGTGTGAGTGAGTGAGTGTGTGACTACACATGGTATCCTATTACCATAGAGTAAAATTTGAGGTGAAAAATGGGAAAAAAGTACACAAGTGTCATTGAGGCACAAGAGACATAGAGCTGGAATTATATGTAGGAAGGCATTTAACAGGACCATGGAATTATACAGGTTGCATCTTAGATAAAGTGTTCTTCCAGCCTTACAGAATGGGTTGGCACATCAGTTGGGGATATTGCAGTAGTCAAGGTAAAAAAACAATAGAAATGTGGAATCTACCAGGTACATCTAAACATTGTTTACAACAAGGTCCTATTAAGGCGTGGTCTATATACCCTGAAAAAACAGCCCTTTTAAAGACATTTTGAAGAACAAATAGTAATTTAGTGGTCAGTTCTTATCCAAAAGGAAAAATAAAAGTTGGCCTTGGATATCTCAGATCCTAGTTGCTTTGCTTTTAAATTTGACAGTCTGGAAAAAATGTCTGTAAACAAGAAAGGCTATGGTTCAGAGGAAACTTAACATGTGATTTTTAAAAATGTGGTAGTTTGTCCTCCCAGGAGATACATAGGCAGTAAAATTAATGCGGTGGTTGCCAGGCATAGTCACTTGTCCCCTGGGAGGTACACAGTTGCATATTTACAGGCTGCATTTTCATAGACAGCAGTTTATTTCTCGGCACTACTTAATATCCCTTATACCATGGAGGGCACCACCATTTGCTTTAAACACAAAAATGTGACATTTGATTTAAGGTTTATAATGATTTCTTATTTTCTGAGAAACTTTTGATACACTGTATTATTCCAGTGCCCTGTGTATTTAGGGGTGACAGATTTTAAACAGGTACATTTCTACTTCCTCAAAAGGAAAACTGAAAGTAATAATAAAATCACTGTGTCTGAGTGAAAGTCAAATACTGTATCTATGGTTTAAAATGGACTTCTCCGGTAAAATGTTGTCTAAGGCACTGAAATATTCTACTACAATGTTTTTATTAGGTATAACAAGACAAGCAAAATGAAGTTGGAGACTGGGAGGAAGGGGAAAAGGAAAGACAAGGAATTCTCAAATATGTACAGTAATGTAATAAATAGAAAATCAAAATTGTATTTTCTACCTTAGAATTGGTAAAAGGGGTTTATATTTTCTATAATGAAATACAGTTTCATTTACCAGAATCTAAAAAGGAAAGCCAGAGTTGATTTGAATATTGGTTCCATTTCACTATCTTTTCCTTAACGCAGGCTAATTACCCTTGATAGCTGAATAGGAAATTCGAGGCTTAACATGTCTGTGTGAGAGTCTGGAAGTAAGGGTCTATCCCAGTAACAAACGTATACTGATGTTTCTAATTCGCTCTTCTATAATTCTTAATTTAAATGTTGTACTTTTCTATATAAATCTGTAGTTCATGCTAAATATCATTCTTTGAGTCTTTAGAACCATTATCAATTTTTTACTAATATTAATGATGCCCAGTTTATGTTTTGAGGCATCTATCTTACTCTGGAATGTTTCCAGATAGATCTAATGCAAAATTTATTAATGAAGTTTACTTGATTTAAATACATTTTCTTATCAAAGCATTGTTTTTTGTGGATTCTATTCAAATATGTAATCTATCTGATTCCCTTATTCATTGAAACTTCTGGTAAAAGGGTTAGTGTTGTTCTTCAATGTTCAATCTTTAGTCAAGGGCTTGATTAAAACAAACATATTGATGTAATTTTAGAAAATTAGTGATAAATTATGATGGAGGACAGAATCAGAGTTCAAACATACTTCAGGGAGTTAAAATGATGATTACAAATTGACAGGTGCAATTTAAGATAAACAATTGTAAAGTCCCACATTCAAGTTTTAAAAATAAAATTCAGGAATTGTAATGCATCTGATATGAAAACATGAAAAATAAGCCTTAGAAATATCAGTTAACTGCAAATAGAAGTGTCACCTGAATTCTTAGAGGGATCATGTGAGCATATTTTCTGTCTATTTCATCTGTATATCAACCATAGCTCTTTTAAATAGCCTTTCACATGGCGTGGCCATGTAAATATAAGCATTAAAAAGAGAGAAAAGAGATCTGCCTTCTTAACTTCTGGCTCTAAAAGGTGCATGATTTGTGGTTTCACATGTCTGGAATTCAGTGTCTTCCTGTATCAAAACAAGAGCTGGTCTAACTCATTACTAAGATTTCTTTTAGCTTTCATTTCCAGTATTGAATATGAATTCATGTAACACAACTGCAAATAAGACTGGTGTGTATCAAAAGAAGGCAACTAGGATAATGTTGGGATTTTGTGTCTCATAAACCATTTGAAGGACTTTCATGTAGTAAAGAAAATAGATATATCTCAGAAGCCAAAATGTGACTCAATGGATGAATATTATTGCTAAAATTTTTTATTTTACTAAAATAGAGAAGTGTCACCTACAACATTCAAAAACTGTGACCATCTGCCAGAGAAATTTTAGAGAAAAAGTCTACAGTCGAGCTTCCCTGGTGGCGCAGTGGTTGAGAGTCCGCCTGCCGATGCAGGGGACACGGGTTTGTGCCCCGGTCTGGGAAGATCCAACGTGCCTCGCGGAGCGGCTGCGCCCGTGAGCCATGGCCGCTGAGCCTGCGCGTCCAGAGCCTGTGCTCCGCTATGGGAGAGGCCACAACAGTGAAAGGCCCGCGTACCGCAAAAAAAAAAAAAAAAAAAAAGAAAGTCTACAGTCAAGAGGAGATAGAAATAAATCCAGGTTTACCTCTGAGTATAATTTGGATCTTTCAATTGTGAATAATACAAACGTTTTGTAAGTAGAATTAGAGCCGTTTGAAATAGTTTTAAAAGATTTGAAAGAAATTCCTTTCATATAATTTAAGAATATTATGCTAAAATACTGCAAAAAATAGAAAAATATTTTGTGATAATGCTTTTCACACAAGGATGTCTTATACTTATGGGCATGCTCTGAAAATGGTAGAAGATTTATTTCATGATTCACTTGACCAACATCTCCCTCATAATCCCTTTGTCCCTATCTATCAATAATAGGTCTTCATGTCCTATCAATTTCACCCTCTGCTAAGTGTCAGAATTCATTAATCTGATCCACTTAAAATCCATCTAAAGATTTGTTTATTTCTCTCTTCTGTAAGATATCTTAAACAATGCCACAGAAAAAATCCACTAGAATGGGAAAAGTTGATATGAAGAAAGGAAAATTCCTAGATTATCATCATTGAGTAATCAAGAATGAGTGAGATCTACTGCCCCCATGAAGTAGCTGACCTAGACCTTTAAGTTCCTACGAAACACTCAGTATATTTCAGAAATACAAGCTGAAAAATATTTATAAAAACATGAAACTTCTTCCCAGGATTGAGTTTGAATCCTCCAATGATAATTCTGATACTTATTTTAATTCATTAATAATGTTCTTGAACTATTTAAATAGTAATTGCCAAAGTTAACATTTATTCAGCATGCATTTTTATAATCTTTGAAATATATCTACAAGGCCTCTAATTATTTTCTAAATTTTATTTTATTTAATTAATTAATTTATTATTATTATTATTATTTTTGCGGTACGCGGGCCTCTCACTGTTGTGCCCTCTCCCGTTGCGGAGCACAGGCTCCGGACGCGCAGGCCCAGTGGCCATGGCTCACAGGCCCAGCCCCTCCATGGCATGTGGGATCTTCCCGGACCGGGGCACGAACCCGTGTCCCCTGCATCGGCAGGCGGACTCTCAACCACTGCGCCACCAGGGAAGCCCAATTTTCTAAATTTTAAAGCCAGGGAAACCGAGGCTCAGAAATTCTGAGTGTTGCCGCCAAGTCAATAACCAGAAAGTATTGGAAGTGAAATGAAAATACTGGGTTTTGGGCTATAAAGTCTAGTCCTTTTGAATACAGTCTGCTAAATCTTATTTAAAGACCCACCTCACTACCTTCAACCATACTGAAGAACCTAGAAATACAAGACTACAGAATATTCAGTCTAGGAGAGGCCTTAGAATCCTGTCTAAATGTCTTACTAAAATCCACCCAGCTAATTGATGGGCAGCTCAAAATTCCTGTTGTCTTGCCAAAGCCACATAACTATTAAATGGTCAAGACAATTGAAAGGTGAAAAGAATGTGAATTTTGTCACATGTTTTAGATTCTTCCAACTCTTTGTTATCCTAATAGAGTGGTAGGTTGCTTATCTCTTTGTAGTCTGGGCAACTAGGTGTCCATTACCAATGAAGAATCATAAAATTAACGCCTACGTGTTTTAAAATGAATTACTTTGATGGACAACACGTGAATTATATTGGTCTGCCAGTCTTCTGGTACAAACTAAGACCTCTTGTTTGAGTATGTGTCCTTGAAGAAGTTTTCAGTGTTCTTTCTTGTATAAACCACAGTTTAAAAATATGAGTTTGGATTTCTTTAAAATGGAGCAAGTTTCTAAAGATTGGTGCAAAGCAATATAAATGCAGAGTTCTTCTGTGGTTTTATTATGTGATCCTCTCCCCAAATTTAGAGTTGCATCCCCTACAAGTGTTAATAAAAAGTATTCCAAATTTGAAAATACATGGGAGGTGGCATGTTCTTTCAGTGTCATACTAGGATACCGTTTATAGGCCCTGCCCCAGTATTAACTATAACAATTTTAGGAACATATGCTTTGGGTTTTGCTATTTATTATTTAATTAAAACCCAGATATTGTAAAGCTACATATTAATTTAGAGATTTCTGACCAAAGGTTATGGTTTTGATGTGCTTTAGGACGTTGACCCTGTTTTGTAACTAACTTCGCAATCTTATCCTAACTTTATCTTTTTAAAACTCACAAAAATTTTTTGTAATGCTCTTGGAAACAGTTTTATCACCTTACTATTGCCTCATTAATGTGTTTATTAACATAGTGGTTTCTGTTCATTTTATATTTTTCTGAAAGCCATGTTAAAATCTTTTGTAACATTTATACACTGACATACATAATTCAACAGATACTTTTCATTTTGCTTTTTTAAGTGACTTACCTTTGTAAAGTCTTTTCAAAGCATTTAATTTACTTTCATACAAAGAATCTGTTTTTTCTTTTTGCAATCATATTTCATAGGTTTATATAAACTAAAATTATGATTACCCTAACAAACTGGCATAATCAAGGTTGAGATAAGTACCTAACTTAACTACAGGAACAGAAATCCATGGGATAATAAGAGAATAGACTAATAGTATTGAGAATTCTGTGTGTCATGGCTATCACTGTTATAAGTTTATACTTAATGTTTCTGTCTAGAGAGGTTGTACATTTTCTAGTCGAAGTGATGAAAAGAGAGGGTTGAAAAGTCTGTTTATCAGTAGACTTTATGAGAATAAATTGGCACCAAGGAGCAGAAAGAATTCCCGCAGAAAAAGCCAATCGTGTTTCAAAATTGAAGCACTATTAAAGCATAATCAAGACCTATTTTCCAGAAAAAGAAGTACTAGCTCTTTGAATTTAGGATTTCAAGGTAGGCTGTTGTCTGGAAAACAATATAGGTAGCACATGTTTGCTGCAAATTTGGCCAATGAAATTTGTCTGCAGTGGAGACTTGTGGGGTTGCTGTGGATGTGGAGGATTTAGTGTTCGACAATGGTGCTGTATCATAGCAAGAAAAAGACCCTTTATAGCAGGATGATAGATGTCAGGGATGTTCTCCTCTTGGGAAGAAGAATAGTGGACTTGTGCTTTGGAGTTCAATTCCTGAGTGTCTGGAGATTCTTCAGTCACCCATGGGGTAAAAGTGGTGGCAATAGGGTGAGATACAATATGCTGGTTTCCCTGGTAATCTCCTTGGTGAGGGCTTGAGTCCGTTTTAATCTAAGCAAATAAAGGTGACTGTATTTATGCCATGAGTGTGATGTAGCTTTTCATACACTAAAATGTTATCCTAGGATAAAAACCCTTACACAAAAGAATTCAAGAACACTGATAGAATATCAGGCATCAATGAAGGCAAAGGAGCTTATTTTAAGATTAAGTGCTATAGGCCCAACCCCTTCACAGGTACATTATGGCACCGTTTTAACTGTGAGAGACCAGCTTCATAGCTAGTTATACTTAGGACATACAATCCATAAATAAACAATAGCGTGTGGTCTATTGTGGGGGCTCGTGGCTAGGGAGAAGTAAGATTTATTGATATTCTCTTGTCTCAGTATATTTAAGAAATATAGGAAGGAGCCTTTTAAATCCCTTTCATACTCTATATTGTATTTCTTTAAAAGATTTTACAAATCCTAGATTTAAAAAATTGGTCTTCCACCTGCACTGATTCATTGCTTCCAGAATGAGTGAGAGGATGAACCCTTTCCCCTTCAAGTTATTTTTTTTCAAAATATTTTAGGAAATTTAAAGTGAATGCCACTGATTATATCAAAGGCATTGGCTGTTTAATGCAGGGACGCTGTGTGTGACAACTTCTAAATGAATGAAGGAATCTAGTCTTGAAACCAGCGGTCCTCACCTAGGATGTCTAATTTGTATGGAAATGAAGGCACTTAAGGGCTAAACAAACAGACCTTTTGCTGTTGTTGTTGTTCCCCTTCCCATACACAGAAGACAGGAAATGAATTCCAGCACAGTTCTATTCAATCACTTCGTTCACTATTTTAACTTTATTTCCTAACATATACCAAATGGCAAATAATTTGGGGCTGTTTAATTAGACTAAAATCTAATTCTTAGATATTATCTAAAGTTTCTTTTCATTAATAAAATCAGAAAGCCATCTGTACATAATATGCCACATATATTGAATCAACAGAGTAATTTTGTTTGTGATTTGATTTACCCAACACCAGTGTACTTTCAAGCCTCCGGGTTTTTTCCACCCTATATATCCAAGCCATAACTCATTTTCTTTTCTCGTACCACTAAGTTATGGAAATAAACTAGATTATGTATTTTCCAACTGCAAAGAATAATGGTTAACTAGCTAGAAAAATAAGTCTTTTTAATAGATAATGCCATCTTATTCATGTTTGTCGAAATTTAATTGGCAAAAGCAGCAGACCTTGAAAGAATGCTGGTCTTCAGGGAATTTCCTTAAATTGGAATCTTAATCCAGCTATAAACTAGTTAGGGGAAGCACTGATATGCAGAGTACCTAATAGAATTTTGACAGTCCATGCATTCTGTGGGGAATTTTTAAAAAAGAAAAGGAGGGATATTTTTCCCTGACCATGTACAATTGATTACAAGTCTTTCTCGATTAAGTGTTATAGGTTCAGAAAAATTCAGAAAAATGGTGATAAAAAACATTGCTAAGAACTCAATGAAATCATTATATAATATACTGTATCAAAATACTACATATTATACAATAGCAAGAGTATTACTCAAAATAAGACCATATTTACTATTACTGGGCAGTCAGCTAAATGTTAGATTTCCTTTTACTCCCTAACTATGAAGACTATACTTTTAGTTTACATTAATTTAGATTATAAATTCTTTTTTTTTTTTTTTTTTTTTTTTTTGTGGTACGCGGGCCTCTCACCGCTGTGGCCTCTCCCGTCGCGGAGCACAGGCTCCGGACGCGCAGGCCCAGTGGCCATGGCTCACGGGCCCAGCCGCTCCGCAGCACGTGGGATCCTCCCGCACCGGGGCACGAACCCATGTACCCTGCATCGGCAGGGGGACTCCCAACCACTGCGCCACCAGGGAAGCCCTATATGATAAATTTTTAAAATTCTGGGTTTATTTTCACAGAGTATTCCCAAGAGCAAACAAAAGCTGAATAACAACTTTTGTCATAACAAAATATAACAGCTCCAGTTTACAGTGTCCAATAAACTAAAAGATGAGTCCACTAAGCGAAATGACTAATCTACGTACATGAACTCAAAGGATGTATTTACTGCTCAAAACCATTATGGGATGAGTACAATAAATATTGCCATGGTAGAGTTACAGTAAGACCCAGAGAGGTAAAATGAGTAACACACGACCCCATCACTAGAAATTGGCTGAGTTGGGATCAAACCCAGACAGCTTGACTCCAATGCTCATGCTGTTAGCATTGCAGTAAACTTCACAGAGCTGGAAGAAAAGAATTTTTGCATGTGGAATCCCAAACCTAGCTAAACAATAATAATGGTAAACTGCAGAACTAATATATTTTCATAATATCTGAAGACTGAGGCAATTCATCATCCATGAACTTTACTAAAATAATTTTTTGACATTGCTGCAACAAGATGACCAATGGGTACAAATAGGAATTATGAAAAAAATTGTTGTTAGTACCAGTTAACATTTGCATTTGGAAAATGCAAACAATTATCAATAATAAAAAAAAAATTGTAAAAAAAAAAATCCAAGAGAAAGTTCAAATTACAAAAAACACAATAATAATTGCAAGCTAAGAGCCCCATAAAATGTATAAGTAGGTGGGAAAAAATTGTTGATTTTAAAGCACACATAAATGAACAAGTAATAATGAAAATGAATGAAAATGGACAATTCCCTTTTTTATAAAGCCTTCCAGGCTAGTTAAGTTTTTATAGATAGTCAAGACTATAAACTTCAAAGAAATGGTAGTATCTATGTTACAAAAAGTATTTTAGAGCAAAGAAAAAGGGAGAAGGCATTTTAAATCATTTTATTAGGTGACTTTTTATGACACTAAGACCAAATAAAAATAAGTTAATAAAGGAAAAATTTAGGCAAATCTCAATTATGAAAATAGGATGCAAAAATACTAAATAAATATATACCCACTGGAATGTCTTCTCCTATACTAGGGGTATGGTAGCACCAGTTTGAAGTCCAGAGGCAAGGAAACCCATCATATTATAGCACTATTGAAAATGCTGGATACAGTATTAGCTACATTTGTAAATGCTTCTCAGTGGCAGAGGCAATATATTTTTAAAAAATCAATTTTGAAGGAAGATGTGAAAGTTACAACTAACTTTCGAGTTTCAAGATATACAAAGCAGAAATGGATAGAATTACAAGGAAATTTAACAACTCCACTAGCATGTTATACATCTTAAAACATCTTTTATTACCAAATAGATAAAGCAGACAAAAAAATCATTAATAGTATAGCCAATTTGAACTATACAATTAAAATTTTGGTCACAGTATCCAACAATTAAATAATACACTTTTTAAAATTAAATAATTACCTATAAAATAAGTTATTGCAAGTACAGAGTAACAAATTTCCTAGATAATGTATCACATGTACCACCATCTCCTAACAAATTAAAATTCTCACAATACAATAGGGAAGAGGCTTGGGAAATCGAAAACAAACCATCAATCTATGGATCAAATAATAAAAAGAATAGGTATAAGTAAGTAACTAAAACAATAAAAATATACCATCAGAAGTATCTAAAGTAGTCAGTAGAAATGTATGGCCTCCATTGTTTATAATAATCTAATGAAAAAGAGGGTAAAAACTTATGAGTTAAGCATCCATGTTAAAAAGTTAGAAAAGAACAACACAATAAATCCAAAAGCAGAAGAAAGGTAATTAAAGAAAACAAAGAAACAATTGAGAACTATAATAATGCCAAAGATTTGGTTATCCTTTGAAAAAAAATAATGAAATTGACCAATTTCAGGAATGATTAACCAGAGAGAAAAAGAGGTGAGGGGAGAGATAATGGAAAAGTAAGTGTTGTGAGGTGATAAAATGCTACATTTGAGGAATACAGACTTTTTTTGTACCTTTTTATAGTTTTCTCTAAGTCTGAAATTGCTTCAAATTAAAAAGTTTAAAAATTACAAATTTTCAGGATGGTTTATATTTTGTAATTTTAACTTACCTGAATTTTATGTTTCATATTAGGGGTTCACAGAAGTGTGTCAGTTAAAGAGTATCATACTGCATAAAAATAATCTAAAGACATTGATTTAAAATTAAATCACAAAATGTGAAGATCTGGAGTCAGGAAAGAGCATAGGATATGCAGTCTTGCTCAAGGATGACATTCAAAAAACTTTAAATACAAAACTCTGCTCAATGGCATTTTGTCAAGTATTTCCACATTTGTAATAAGATTTATAAAATAATGCATGAAAGGAAAGTGATCTGCTTTACATGTATTTTGCATAAGCTGGGCTGTTTCTTAGGAGTGTTATGAAAGATTTTTCTGACAATGTCAGGAATAATTAGATTTAGGTTGTATTTGAACACGTATTTCCAAATTCCTTTGTGCTTTGCCAACAGTTGGCTGGCATCTACCTGAAACTCTCAGATGAAAATACCCAGGAATTCATTAAGAATTTGACCATGAATAGTGGAGGTTTCAATGTGATTTTTGGCGTTTACTTTTTCTTTTCAGGACTAAGCTTTCTAAATTGGTATGTCTAAATGTCATACCTTTATGCGTATGTCATAAGAACAAATCAGTTAGTCTGAAGGTAAACTGTGTTAATAACATCAGAAAATAATCACATGTAGAGCAATCATGAAAGAAATAAGAATTTTTTTCCAATGTAATCATGAAGACAGCCACATATATGAACTTATTCTATCTCCCACATCTAGGTTACCTTGGGTCTATGGTAAGAGACTCTAATGCATTTGAGGATTAAACGATCTTTCTTTTCAACTTTCAGGCACTAAAAACTACAATGGCATAGTTATATCATAACCTAAAATGAATTATGATATTGCTTGACAATTTTTATTTAAATATATGTATTTTAAAGAGACCATATGCATATTACTTTGTTACTCTTTATTATACTAAAATGCTCACTTGCTCACTTTTAAATCAGAAGTGTGTTTTACTTTTTTTTTTTTGAAAATGGATTTAACATGCAGATGTTGGAGGAAGTTGACTCAATTAATAATCCAAAGCCTCCACTTCCAGTAAATATCCCCTTTGCTTAAACACCTAACTGCCCACATATTCACTCTTTTATAATGAATATGTGAAGGCCTCCTTCAAAATGCAAATTTAGTTTGATAATTTTGGAAAAACCCTGGCATGGAGAGTACTGCCAAAAAAGACAAATTTAGATGAAATAATGATGTGAGGACCCTGCATACTTAAAGCATAGCTGTGAAGTCCAGGAAGTTTTGGGTCAATAAGTACAGATACTACTAGGATGGAAAAGAGAAGAGTTTTTATTTGTTTTAATAAATAACCTACACATCTTAGTGATTCACAGCAGCAAACAGTTATTGTTATACCTGTAAACTGAGGGCTGGTTGCCTCTGCTCTGTGTATCTTTGGATTCTGGGGTGCAAACTTCAGAAGCAGCACATAGTGGAACACAAGCTACCATGAGAATGCACGGGCATAGACATTAAGACAGGATGTTCCCTGATGAGGAGGAACTGAAGCACAGTACGCATTTTATATGTTTACAATCCATAGTGCAAGCCGTGGGCCTAGTAGGTTGTAAGTACCTCATTTCAGAATGAGGATTGAGTCATTTTCAATATAATTTTGTCATCACTGTGGGCATTGCTGCACTTTATCTGATCCCTGTGGTCCCAGAAAGCAGAAACAATTAAAAATCTTCCTACCCTGTGTTCTGGATTAAGGCTGATGGCAAACAGCACTCTGCCCTTGAATGTTCCCACATAAGACAGTTTCCATCCTTTCCATCCTTTCCATCCTTCCTCATGACTTCCATCAGACTCTTGGATGACTCTCTTGTTTACCTGCCTCTGTAAAACCCAGGCCCACTTCCTTTTCTTTGACAAGTTCTTCATTAATGAATGTTTTCTCTATTGCTTTAACCTGAATAAAATCATTTCCTTAATTCTGTCTTTCACACCATAACTGTTAACAAATGGGACAAAAGGCACAAATATTTCATATTTATTTGACTTTGGTCACCTTTCTCAAGGAGAGTAATTTTTTACCTGAAACCAGTCTTTACAAATTTGGGCAAATGGGAATTAAAGACCTGTCTGTCTCTACATTTCCTCATTCTTCTGCTTTTCCCCAGAAGAAATATTTTCTGTGACTTCTCTCTGATTTCTATGGCCTGATTCTAACCCATCTCTCCAGCTCCATGTCTCACTCTAGCAAAAGATATGCTGTGTTGCCCCTACAGTGCTCACCTAGCCCTTCAGAGTCACACTGGTCTGGATACTTTGCAATATTTGTATTTGCCCCAATCAAAGAAGGCACCGAAATTTTCCCTCCTGAAAAGCAAAGCATCAATTTGTATAAAAACTTAAAATTTCAATTAAGATTTTTACTCTCTGAATATATGAACTACCTATCCCTAGCTTTTCTCTTTATGTCTCAATAATTTTTTAACTTCCTCTAGTGACAGTATTGCTGATAGTAACCTCCTAAGTGGGAGAGCAAAATATGTTCAGTCTTTAAGGGCCATAATTCTGACAAAGTGTAAATCTGACATGGTATCTGGGAGAAAAAGTTTATCTGTAGGGCTTTTGTTGAACTCAAAATTAATTGTTATGTCATATTTCTGTTACTTGCTTCATATAATGATCTGTACTCAGGGAGCTCTAAACATCTGTCATTAAATTATAGTGACACCTCACCAAAGGAATGCCATGGAACCAAGTTGGTGTTCAAATGACACTCAGACTGAAGTCTTTTGTATGCATTTCCGGGCTCTTTCCACCCTTGAATTAAAGACTTTAAAAATTATCTTCCAAATGATAAAAGTTGTTTTATTGTTAAAACTGAATTTTTTTCAGGGATACTACATGTGAATTAATAGTTTAAAAGAAGGACTTTAGTGATCTTTTCAAATAGGAGCAGGCAGAGAGAGAGGGGTGTTTTTTAGCACCAGGCTAATGGATGGGGCTGTCTCAGTTGAACTGCTTAAGTGAGAATTTCAATTATCCTAGCTGCTATCACTGTCACTGGCAGATAAGCCCCTTAGGTAAACTAACAAGGATGATTAATTATTATGAATGTGGATTTAGAAGCACTTTAAACCAGTGGTGAAGAGATTTAATGTCATTCTGATCACCACCAAGGCCAAAGGCAAAGATAAAGCTTTGGGAAGAGTCTGTGGATATTTTGCCACCTTCATAGAATGATAATTGGACATGACTCTACTCTCATCATTTACAGGGAGAAAGATGATTCTGCAAATGTCAATCAATTATGTATATTCAGAAGATTTCTGTGTTCAGCAGAAATGACAGCAATAATTTAGCCATCTTAGAGAAATTAATTTTCAAACTTTAAAAAATAATATATACATAGTTACGTACAAGAGGGTATATATAACATTTAGGTATAATTTAATGGATAATATGATAATGTCCTTTGTACCTGACTTCCAGCTTAAGAAATAGAAGAAGTCCCCTGTGCACTCTTCATCAATCACATCCCCTTCCTCTACCCCAGAGTTACAAATTTTTTTGAATTTTGTATTAATTAATCTTTGGTATTGGTTATAGCTTTTTATATATGTGTATGTACTAAATAATAGTTATTCATTTTTCTTTCTTTATTGAAATAGGATCAGGGTATATGTGACTCATTTCTCTTTAAATATTAAGTTTTTGAGATACATCTATATTGGGGTGTCCAACTGTGACTCATTCACTTTCAGTCCTCTGTGCAAACTATTTTCTATTACTCTTCTTGTGAAGAAAGCTTTGGGATATAACATATTAGTGATGTGAGCATTCTTATACAAGCCTCTCGATTCATATGTAGAAGAGTTTCTCTGAAATATGGACTACTGAGTCATAGTGTATGTGCATCTTCAAGTTTATAAGGTGGTGCCAAATTGATTTCTGAAATGATTTTAGCAATTTATATTCACACCAGCAGGGTATGAGAGATTCTGCTGCAACACATGCTTAGACAATATTTGGTAATCTAAAATCCATTTTGGGAACTGGAAGTTTTATTAGTAATATAGCAGAATACCCCTATTTTATATATCATAAAAATTTTGACTCAAAGATAATTTGTGTTTCTTACAGGTCACACAGGTAGCCCATATTCGATTTGGAAGTAGAAACCTTGTCCCCTGATTTTGCATTTAATGGCCTTTCAATGTAAGCACTTCCATTATCAGCTTCTTAACACAGAAGCTGGGGTTCCAAGGAGCAGAGGTTATTAATCAAGAATAATTGAGGGCTTCCCTGGTGGTGCAGTGGTTGAAAGTCCGCCTGTCGATGCAGGGAACACGGGTTCGTGCCCCGGTCCGCGAAGATCCCACATGCCGCGGAGCGGCTGGGCCCGTGAGCCATGGCCCCTGAGCCTGAGCGTCCGGAGCCTGTGCTCCGCAATGGGAGAGGTGAGAGGCCCGCGTACCACAAAAAAAAAAAAAAAAAAAACAGAACCTTTAACTTGGCTTTTTAAGGAAGTCATTATTTCCCTAGAAACTAGGTGAGATTCCTTTATTACATTAGAATTTATAGAAATATGTAAATAAAACAAGATGCCCTGTGTTTAAACTACTGTTGAGAAATTAAACTCTACAGTGTTTAAAATCAGTCAGAAAGTCAGGCTGAATGAACAGTGGAAGTGATTTAAAATATCAGGGAAATAGGTGAATATGATTAAATAGAGTAGCTCTATTAATATTTCCACCCTCAGAATTGTGGATCTGAGAAATATGTTGCTAGTTATGTGCCTAATATTTAGACTATTGCTTATGAGAAACTAGGAGTCCTTACAGTAGATTATCTTATATGTTCCAGTAAAGTGGATTTCCTCCTGCAGATTATCAATTTTTAAAAAATATATATTTTTCTATACCATATATATTATTTCTAATATTTATATGCATATATGTGTGTAGAAATATATTTTTCTGTACTATGTAATTTTTCTCTAATCTCAGAAAGCAATTCCATAATGGGATTCAATTGTTACTGAAATTTGTACAGAATGATCCTAAATCTTCCAGTGCCTATATTTCAATCTAGGTTAAGTTATTTGAAAGTAGAGAGAAGATTTGGGCTTCTGAGAAATCATTTAAAAAATCACAAATGGGGATTCCCTGGTGGCGAAGTGGTTCAGAGCCCGACTGCTGATGCAGGGGACACGAGTTTGTGCCCCGGTCCGGGAAGATCCCACATGCTGCTTGCAGAGTGGCTGGGCCCGTGAGCCATGGCTGCTGAGCCTGCGTGTCCGAAAATCACAAATGTTGGAGCAACTGCATTTGGTAACAAGAATCTTTAGTAAAGGAAGTGGAAGTAGTACGTACTGAGAGCTTAGAACATACCAGATTCTCTGTCAAGCACTTTTCATAAATTTTCTTACTATGATAATATTTTGTGTGGCATGGCATTCTCATTTTATATTATCCTTAAACAGGTCAAATGATTTACTGTCATCACAAATTTATAACTGGCAGATTCCTGAAGTTGACTACTGGAAGAGGCAATTATTTTATAGGAGGAAACCAGAGTCATTTAAGATGAGAAAAAAAAAATATCTTGTGATGTAAAATTGAAATCACTGAGTATTTTAGTTTTGTTTTTTCATTGCTGCTTTTCTTTATGTCTTTTGGATTAAGTCATTAGACGTAGAGTAATGTTGCTATCCCCCCCAAAATGTCTTATTCTGTTCAGATTTGAAAATATTTTTCTTTTACTCTTTTTATAATTTTTGTTTTTATTAATTCTGTAGTTCAAGCTCACATATACAGTATGATTAAATTTTATCCTAATTTTCCTAATTTGTAGAAAGTATCAATAATCAAGTGTTTCTTCATCTATTTAATTGCAATTCAAAAGTGTGCTTTTGGCTGTCATGTCAAGTGTTGACCTCTTCCATTAAGGCAGAAGCTCAATGTTGTATGGCTATTGCCATTGCTCTAAACTCATGAAGATCCTAAATCATTTAAACCTTGAAATCAGCTTGTTTTTATTAAAGAGCTGCTTATTTTCTCATTCTTTTTTTTTAAATGGAAGCTTTATTTTTTTATTTTCTCATTCTTTTTTTTTAAAGATTTATATTTATGTATTTATTTATTTATTTAGGCTGCACTGTGTCTTAGTTGTGGCACGCAAGATCTTCGTTGCAGCATGCAGGATATTTTAGTTGTGGCATGTGGGCTTCTTAGTTGAGGCATGTAGACTTAGTCTCGGAATGCAGACTCTTACTTGCATCATGCATGTGGGATCTAGTTCCCCGACCAGGGATTGGACCCAGGCCCCCTGCACTGGAGTGCGTAGTCTTACCCATTGGACCATCTATTTTCTCCAGGGTTCCTATTTTCTCATTCTTAACATTGCATAAGAGTTGTGTAATTATCAATGCTTCATTGATTCATCTCTCTCAAACTCCTTCTCTTTTCCCTTGTTCAAACTACCATCCTCTTACCACCAAGGTAAATGTTGGGCTATTCTATTTGTAGTAATTTAACCATCACCACCATCCCACCCCCAGCACTCGCATATATCGTGCCTGGGCTTTCATCTTTTTCATTTCTCTAAAACGTAAATGCTTTTTATGCTACCTAGGAATGAAAGGCAACAAATCTAGCCTGGTGGATTAGAGGTGAGGCCCATGGGTTCAAATTCCTGTTCTGTCATTCTTTATCTTGTGCAGGTTTGTTAACCTAGTGTTTCTTCATCTTGGGATAAAATTAGTACATAACTCATTTATTTGTATTGAGGATTAAATTATTCATGTGATGATCTAGAACAAAGTAATACCAAATGACTTTTACTCTAACAGTAGACAGCTATGTGCTGATATTCTAGGCTTGGGAAGCAGGGTCATCTGTTCTCTATGCATGGATGTTCTGACCACCTCCCTGTTTCTTCCCCTCTTCCTAATCTCCATACTTCACAGTGTTTAGTGCCACCATTCCTGAACCTCCGCTCCACATAAGACTTTTCTGTAAAACATTGAGTTGATAATTCCTCCAGTAAACTAAATCAGTAACAGTCTTCTAAGAGCTTTCTATCTTGCTAGAATATGTGTCGAAGTTTTTCCTCACTAGTGTTCTCTCTCTTTTTTCTTGATTTTTATGATTTTATACCTTTTTCATGGTTTTCAGTAACTTTAGAGAAATCTTAGTAAGGATAGGAAAAACTTGTAATAATTTCAATCTAACATAATTAACACTGAAAGGACAAGCATTTACTATTGTTATTTTTAATTTTTTACAAGTATGTGTTGAATTATATTGTTTTAATTTGCACTTTTAAGATTAATGGAAAGTTGAATGTTTTTTATATATGTGTGTATATATATATATATATATATATAAAGACTATATGTATATTCTTTTTTTTGTGTGTGTGTGGTATGCGGGCCTCTCACTGCTGTGGCCTCTCCCGCTGCAGAGCACAGGCTCCGGACGCGCAGGCTCAGCGACCATGGCTCACGGGCTCAGCTGCTCTGCAGCACGTGGGACCTTCCCGGGCCGGGGCACGAACCCGCGTCCTCTGAATCGGCAGGCGGACTCTCAACCACTGCGCCACCAGGGAAGCCCTATATGTATATTCTTGAATGAGTTATCTGTTCATATGCATTGTCAGATAACCGCTTAGGGTTTTAAAACTATCATAAACCTGAATATAGGGACTTTTATTTTAATTCTGCTTCTGATACCTACCTTCTGAACATGCTATTCAAATTTGCAGAAAGAGATGAGAATGGCTAGCTAAAGATAGTCTGTTATGCCTATGTGAATAATGTAAATTAGTAAAATTTCTTTTTTGCTTTTTACTTTTCTTTTCCAGTCTTCCACCTGAACTATCAGAATTTCAGTGTTAATATTATACAATATCTCAAGTATCCTGATGTATTTGCTATTCTCTTTAGTGTTATTTCATATATATTTCCACTCTATATATTCTTAAATAAAACATTACTATTACATTAATTCAAGATAGCTGTAATATGCCTTATATAAATTAATTTACAATAATGCGTTCATTATGATAATGTGTGTATTTTTATTCGAACAAAGACATTTAAATTTTAAACCAAGTAATGACTAGTGCTGGATACTCTAAGCAGGATTTCATGATCTTGGTATAATATTTGTTTGTATAATTGGATTAAGGTGTTCCATTGTATCTCTTCTACTAACACCACAAATCCTAGGTTTAGATTATCTCAGACATTAACTAATTGTTTAACATTTGGTGGATTATATTTCTTCTCTGTTTTTCAGCTTGTTTATCTCTAAAATGGAGTTAACAATTATACTAACTTCATAAGATAGTTATTGATATTAAAATAAGCTAGTTTATAAAGCCCTGTGAAGAGTTTTAGTGGAGAGTAAACAATATACAAATAACAACTTTTTAGTATTATTATTGCCTATTGATTTTTAAACATTTCAAAGTTGTGTAATGCTGAACTTAAAATATTTTTGAGCTAAAATTAGAGTTCAAGGTCTAAATAGCTGAATGTTCAGATACCAAATAACTTCCAGTGTTGCTTGTCTTCAGTTTTCTCTTTTCTTTTCCAAGTGATACTGAGTAGTTAATTGGAGATATTTAAATGTGTTTTAAGCCATTGAAAATGAGAAAAGCATGAAAAGATACCAAGTAATTGAACTGAATGGCCAAAGGTATTTTTTCCTGTTAAAAGGGTTTTTTTTTGTTTGTTCTTTTTTTTTTTTAAGTAAATATGAGATCTCAGTAACAGCCCCATCAACAGTGATTTATGGCAGAGGGATTTTAGCCTAACCAAGAAAGCCAGAGTTTGTATTTCCAAGAAGACAGATAAAAAAAAAAGCAGTGAAGAAATATTCTAAGCAACATCTATTCTACTCTAGAATAGGACAGACATGGAATTAACCAACATTTTCTTATTCACTCTCACATGTAGTGAGAACTGATTATTTTTATGTTCATTCAGCATTGAGGAAATAGTGACATATAAGACAGAAAGTTTCCTTTCTCTCCTGAAGCTTACATTTCAGAAGATAGAGGAACACAATAACCATACAAATAAAAATTTTAAATCAGATAGGAATAAGCTATATATAGGAATTTAAAAAATTAGGATAATGTGATAGGTAATAACTGGATAACCCCTTTATACTAGAGGGTTAGAAACCCTCTCCAAAGAGATATCTTTTAAGCTAATGTCTAAAATATAATGAGTCAGATATAAAAGTTAAAATTTTTTTTTTTTTTCTCCATGAAGTCAATTAGGGAGAAATGCAAAGACTTCTTCTTTATAAAACCCTTTGCCTCTTTAAGGAAAATAAATAAGTAGCTTTAGTTAGCTTAAAAATCATTTGCTTTCAACTATACTTATTGTGCGTCTGATCTACATAAATGAAGTAGATTATTTACTTCTTCAAAGAGGAAATCCACGCAAGGCAGTAACCATGCTACTTAAGGTAGTCTACTGATAGGACAGTAGCTTAATATTTTCCTACCCCTTCTTTTCCAATTTTGAGGTTGTGGGATGAGTATTCCAAAATTATATTTAATCATGGAATATGAATACATGTGTTGCATTATTCTATTAATGGTTTAAACAAAAAAAAATCAGCTCTTGAAGACAGTCAAACAATATCTAAAGATTATTTTATTAATTTGTTATCCATTTAGTCTGCACTGGTTCTAAAGATGTTTGTAAGATCTATCAAAATTTTTCAGGGTATAGTTAGATCTAATCTAGATAACAATGAAAGTGAGTAAATTATATGCTCTAAAAGGGCAGAAGCATAAAATAATCTGTTGTTAAAATGTGATGTAACTATTGTTATTAAATAAAAAATAGTTTCACTGATGTAACTCAATCTCTTGCAGGATAACACAGACCTATTCCATTTTTTTTTTCTTTTTCTTTTTCTTTTTTTAACATCTTTATTGGAGTATAATTGCTTTACAATGGTGTGTTAGTTTCTGCTTAGACCTATTCCATATCAAAAAACTGTGTTGTCCTGAATCCTTAGCTGAATTAAGAGATGAGTGAGAAGCTGTAGAGGCTTTGAGTAAAGAATAAAACATGAGTTCTTTAACATGGAGAGGATTTGTGATAATGAAGCTAATGTGTGGGAGGAAAATTTTAAAATGTTATATAGAGGAAATTGTTCTTGATATTTCCCGGGGCTAAATTTTCTATGTAATATACTTTCAAATGTGACTCAAAACAAATATATAATGATTAGGAGTTTTACAAAGCCATTATGTGTATGACATTTTGCACTCCTTATTTCAGAGATTTTGTTTACTTGGAAACTTAGGGCAATGGTGAGTTTGAATGTTGCCTTGCATATGCTAGTAGTGAGGATTATTTGAGTCAGGACATGATTTGTCTAATTGTGGGTCTCGAATACAAGATGATGTATTCCGTGTATGAATGTTTTTTTTCTTCATTGTCTTTAAATTATTCAATTTAAGACTAGCATTAGCAAAAAAAAACAAAAAAACAAAAAAACAACTATATCTACAAAGGTTTATACTTTTCATTCAGACTCTTTAACACTATTTTTACATCATATTTTAGCTGAAGTCCCAGAATATGTACTGCTAATACACATTTCATTTGGGTTACATGGCTGAACAATGTCAAAATTAATACTTAAAAGAAAGCACATGATTGTTCGGCCTATAGAGATGTTCTGTGTGTTGTATGAATATGTGTGTTTGTATGTGTCTGAGGGAAAGAATCTGTGTATGTGTATGTGTGTGTGTGTGTGTGTGTGTGTGTGTGTGTATGTGTGTCTGAGGGAGAGAGAGATTCAGTATAGATTAGTGGCTAGTCACATGAATGCAAAGCCTGGACCTGAGACATCTGCATAAGTTAGTGAATCTCTTTAACTATGAGTTTCCTCACCTGTAAAATGGGTATAAAATAGGACATATATTATGGAATTATTATAAGTGCTAAATGAGGTAATATAAATAAGTCACTCAGTACTGATCATGGTACATATTAAACTCTGAATAAAATTTAACTGTTATCATCCACTTTTAATAATTAATATATGTAAAGCAAAAGAAACCTTATGTTTCAATTTCTACAAGAAAAAGAAAAAAACATGAATTTTAATTGGAAAAGAAGAAGTAAAGCTTTCACTATTAGTGGATGATATGACACTATATACAGAAAATCCTAAAAGTATCACCAAAAATTATTAGAACAGATAAATGAATTCAGTAAAGTTGCAGGATACAAAATTAATACACATAAATCTGTTGAATATTTATAGAGTAAGAACATGTCAAAAAGAAATTAAGAAAACAATCCCATTTACAATTGAATCAAAAAGAATAAAGTAACTAAAAATATATTTAACAAGGAGGTTAAAAACCTGTACACAGAAAACTATATGACACTAATGAAAGAAATTGAAGACTAAACAAACAAATGGAAAGATACATTATTCTCATGGATTAGGAGAATTAATATTGTTAAAATGACCATACTGTGCAAGGTAATCTACAGATTCAATGCAATTCCTATCCAAATACCAATGGCATTTTTCAGAGACCTAGAAGATAGAATTCTAAAATTTGTATGGAAACACAAAAGACCCTGAATAGCCAAAACAATCTTGAGAAAGAACAAATTTGGAGGTATCATGTTCCCTGATATCAAACTATACTTCAAATCTACAGTAATCAAATCAGTATGGGACTGACACAAATACAGACACACAAACCAGTGGAATTGGATATACAGCCTAGAAATAAACCAACACTTATATGGGCAATTAAACAATAACATAGCTGTATATACATGTATGGATATATTATGTAAATAATAAAGCAAACTTTAGCCTAGGAAAGAAAATATTACAAGTACTTCTGAAACAACCATTATTTATTTCAATGTTTATCATTTCCTTGCTTTTCATTAGATTTTGTTAGAAATAATCATAGTTATACAAATTGCTTTTTCATGAAAAGTTAACTTCTTGAGATTTATTCATTTTTATATGTGCAGCTAGTTCATATGCTATCACTAGATTATGTTAGAATATAACCAGCTGTGTTAACAAATTAAAGAAAATAAATCATACATACTCTAACAAAACCTTTTTATGTATTTATTTTTTAAACTATCAATATAAGAAAACTTCTCCAATCCAAAAAAGGTACCTACAAGTGCTTATTCTTTACTTTTGTGATATATAAAATCATTCCTTTGAATAATAAGGCGAATAAAAGGATGCCTTCTCTGAGCATTTTTGCTCACAATTATACTGAAGAGCATAAATAGTTCAATAAGACAATGAAAAGGAAAAAAAAGTGAAAAACAGGAGAAGGACAAAAAATCAACACTGTTACTATTTATACTCAGAGCTACTTTTTCCAATTGTTTTTATTAGTTTTTGTAGATTACTTTTTGCTTTTCCTATTATGCATTATGGCTTTTTTTGAATTTATTTTTCTCATTCTTTTT
Source organism: Platanista minor (assembly GCA_004363435.1). Classification (NCBI taxonomy): domain Eukaryota; kingdom Metazoa; phylum Chordata; class Mammalia; order Artiodactyla; family Platanistidae; genus Platanista; species Platanista minor. Next base: position 45,541 of record RJWK010005893.1, read on the forward strand.
TCCCCTTATATTGGTTTAGAAGTTATACTTTCTTTCACTTTAGTAGTTATGCTTGAAATTTAAATGTGCATTTTAATTTAGTATTTAAAATTAAACACTTAACCATGTCTAAATTCGATCAACATATTTACACTGTTCTTAAAATATCAATATATAAGGCCCTATGAAAGCTTTAATTCTGATCACTCACTTGTTTTATTTAATCCATAATTGAGTTACACCTAATAATGTTTACATTTTATATTTTACTTCTATCTTTCTATCAATCTTTTACAATCATAGTTTGCATGGATATAGTTCCTTGGCTCACATTTTCTTCCTGTATCTCAGGACTTTATCAAATGATTTTTCTTCTTATTTAAGTACGAATTGGGAAGTTCTTTTAGCTAAGATCTCTTGAAGGTAAACTTCTTTAGCTTTTGTTTGTCTAAAGATATAGTTGCTTAACAGTCTGAAATTGCTTCACTAGGAATGTAGTCCTGTACTGAAAACTGTGTTTAAGATGAGTCCTGTGTATTCTGGCTTTATGTTTTACTTTAGAATATCTGCTATCAGCCTACTGGTTATTTTGTGGATTGCCTGTCTTTTCCATCTGATAGCATTTAATGTTTTCTCTCTACAGTTAGTGCTTGTAGTTTTGTTTCAAACCAAGTGTTTATTTTATTTTATTATCTCATTTGGGATGTATCAGACTTATCGAATCTAAGGCTGGGTGTCTTTCAGCAATTCTAAGCATATTTCAGGTATTATTCTAAATATTGCTTTGTTTTCCATTCTTTTTATTTCCCCCTCTGAAAACCTTATTAGACATATGGCAGAATGTCTCACACTCTCTCTCAGATCTATTTCCCTCTCTTATTAGGTTTCATCTCTCTTTGTGCCTCTCTCTGGATAATCTCAGATTTGTTAAGAAATTCACAGATAGTCTAAGTTGGTTATCCTCTGCTATTTTCTAGTTCATTGGGTTTCTAATTAAATATTAGATATTTAGTTTTTACAATTTCCACTGGGTTCTTTCTCAAACTGGATTGCTTATCTTTGACGCTTGTTCATTCATGAGATATTCTGAATCTTCTTTTATTTTTCTTAACATATTTAAAAGCCTTTTCAAAGATACATCTGATCCCTTATATATGTATATATATATATATATATATATATATATATATATATATATATATATACGCAGTTTCCTACATAAAAATCTGATATTTGTTTTGCTAATATTATGACAGTGAGCTGTGTTTCTTCATGTGTTTACTACTTGTTGACAGTTTCTGAGCTCATGATCAGAATTTATTTGCTGTGGAGCTTAATATGTGAGAATTATTTCAGGATTTAGGCTCCATTTCTCCAAATATGATCTGCATCTCTGCCAACTACCTAGGGACACTGCCAGCATAGGTCAGTTAAAATTGTTCTACCCTTTCTGTTTTGGCTTTTTTTGCTCTCTTTTGCCTTGATTTGTTTTGTTTGTTTTAAATACATATGGAGTGAATTCTAGACCTTAACAGGAGTGAGAGTAGATTTGTGGTTGCATTTTCTCAGTCAAGATATTGTTTTCCTTTTGCTGTGCTCTATTGGAGCTGGGTCTGAGACAAGTGAGTATGTCCGTTAACTGTGAATTAGCTGTCATTTCCACTCCATGATGTAGTCATCTCTGTAGATCTGTTCTTCATGGTGAATTCCTTAGCTGGACAAACTTTCTCGGGTGTGTCACAGTCTATCTCCTGGCTTATGATAATATTTTAGTCCTATTAAGTCCAAATCCTAGGTTCCCTGGAATGAATGCCAGCTCCACTCCTATCTTGGAATTCCTATTTTCTCATGGTCTCGGTATTCTAGTATTTCTCTTAGTTGCCCCCAACTCACCCATGCACTGTAAAAAATGTTTCTGATATTTTATCTAGGCTTGCAGCTATTTTATTTTAGGATGTTTCTCAACTATATCTAGTACATAACATTTATGGAAAAAGTTCCTCAGTATTGTCTTTACTGAAAGTTTCAAGGGGAAGCTGGAGAGGGGGAACTATCATACATTTTGCAGGGATGACCATAAGCTTTCTCACTAGACATTTTTTCTTCTCCATAGTCCCTCTGTCCTACTTTAGCTCTCCCAGCACCACAGATTCTCTGCTGAGTATGTGGGTAGAATTGATATTGGCCAAAGATGAGGCCAAGAGGTGATAATATGAATATGTGAAGGGTAGAGTCCATTAACTCTTCTGTATGCAAATCTACCTTTAGTGCTTTCTTTTACATACAAAATTTTCTTTTTAAACTAATGGTCTCTACTGCATAAATAATTGAAGTCTTATACATGGATACTGTTGTAGTTATTAAGTTTTGCCATTATTATCTGTGACTAGTAAATCAGAATCAAATTAAAAATAAAAGTATTGCAGATTCTCAGCTGAATAAATGGGTAGAATTAACTGACACGGGCCAAAGATGAGGCCAGCAGGTAATAATATGAACATTTAAAATAAATTTCTTGAAGACATATGTCTTTTGTGAAAATAAACTTAGGTTTCGCATTTATTCAAAGACAAAAGGGAGTCTTTAATACTAAGCACAAAAGCCTGAGCATCTAAGAGTTTTATCTGTGAGCATTAAGTTTAGACTTATGTCAGGGAATTGGATTCTACAAAATGATTTCAGTTCTTTGATATGGAAAGAAGAGGATTTGAAAATATAATTTACAACACATGGGACATATGTTATTAAATATATGGGGAATCTTAAAAACAAGAATCTTCAGAGTTTTTTTGTTTTTCTCTCATGATTCTAGAGCATGGGTATTGAAACTTTCTATTTAGCACAAAAGACGAGGTTTAAATACAAACTGCCCATAGAGTACTATTTTTAATGAGAAATGTAGTAACAAAACTCTACAATGATTAAATATAGATTATAGATAATGATCATATCATCTATTAACAGAAAAAATATATATCCCAGAATTTAATTCTACCTTTGCAAGGAAAATGTTGGCTCATGGGAGTCCTTCACACTTTTCCGAAGACACTTTCCAGGTGTCCAGGGTCTTTTACTACAGAATAAATTTGGCACTCCAGTCACTGTAAAGCAGCCCTCAAGGGCTTTTAAAGACAGGGACTGGGAAGTTTCTTTGTCATTAGGTAAGTAACAGGTGGTGATGTCTGACAGATTAAGTGGCAGCCTCTCAACCATTTACTCTTGCTATTACTGATAGTGGCAGGGAGTTTATAACTCTGCGGCTGTGGAATGAGACCCCTTTCCAAACTGACAGAGCCTGGCTTGCTGCCGTAGCTAAATGACAAGGCAGTTGAGGGAAGCCTCATCCCACTTACTGAGGATCCTTAGGCATTCTGCTCTCTTCACCTGGTTCGTGTTGCTCTTTCCTACTGCTCTCCAGATGGGCCTGGATAGAAGGACAGGCTCCTCAATGCTCAGAATTGTTTTTTGGGACATCTAATGGAAATCAGTGATATCATCTCAGCCCTGGAATCAATCAGGAGCAGGCTTGCTCCAATATAAAGAAGCCCTGAGGATTTTGTTCATCTTCACAGCTGTCAGAGAAGCACCAACTGTAGTAACACTGCATATATATATTTTTTTTCTTAGTAAAGATTATTTCTAAAAATTGATTGCAAAAACAAATTTTTTCTGCCTCACAATTTTAGACAAAGAAAACCAAATTAGATTTATAGGTAATTTGATTTTGGTTACAATAGCATTAAAAATAAACCGAGGTCACATAGACAATTGTTTTTATTTAAATCAGAATTTCCGAGCAATAATTTTATATTATAATCTTTAATTTGAGCTACATAGGTATTTAGTACAATGAATTCATAAATTCAGATCAGTTGAATGAAAAGAAAATCTAATGTATGTATTTTGAAAATTATGTAATGAAAAAATACTAAGTTGAAGTATACTAGCATAGACCAATTTAATATCATTTTATAAAACTTAAAACAGTAAATTAATCTGGACTGTAATTAGGATGTCAACTGTTTACTTGAATACCAGCACACAAAAAAATTGGTTAAAATTGTTTGAAGTAATTTTATTCCATCATAAAGATGAAGAAGGTATTAAATCACTGACAGAAAATCCATACCCATCACTGAAGCTGTCAGGAATTCTGTAGCCTTACCCCACTCTCTTGTTCCATTGTTCTTTGGGTTTTACTAAATCTGTGTCAGATGGCATTGCCTCGCTCTTTCCTTCACTTGACATGCATGTTTCCATCTCCACATTGTGGTCCTGTTTTCTCTCTCCATAGTGGTGTTAGGACAAAAGGTGATGCTCATCTTTATGTGCTGCCTGGACATCTGGTGAAACCAGGAAGGCCTCAAATGGTCTAACTGCATGTTTATCTCTCCTTTAGGCTCCCACATGTAAAGACCTGTAGTCAAACAACCTTCTTATCAAAGAGACCAGATACAATTTTTAGCTACTCCAAAGCAGTGGGGTTAATTTTTCTGCCAACCCACAGAATTATTCAAATAAATCAACCACATCCTCCCACTGGAACCAGGCTCACCCCGTCCTCCTGATGCTGCAAAGCCTGCCTCCCACAGCTCCTGCTTGTGCACTCTTCCCAAGTGTAACCCTTGTGTGGCAATATGGTGTGGACATATCTGTGTTCCTCTCCCCTACACTCTAAGTAAATGTGGTTATAAGCTGCTGTTGATCTCTTCTGTCCAGTGTTGGATGTTGTGTGTTTGGTCATCCCCATCACCCTAAGGTGAGTATCCCTCCCTCACCAAACGCGTGAATTGGAAGTGATTGAAACATCCATGCATTCTTTAGCCACACATCCTTTATGCTCAGTTCTAGTTCTTCCTTTTAAAAGAAACCTTCCTCATACAGTGTTAAACATTTTCATTGATTTTTCAAATCCCAACTTAAGTTCCATGCCCTTAATTTCAGCCCTTCTAATATAGAGCTTTGTCTCACTATAGGACCAATATGACACTGTGTCTCCTTACTGCATGAGCTTGTAGTATGTTTAGACTAGTCACTGGGTCCGTTGCTCCTCTATTCTGTACAGTCCATAAATTGAATATTTAGTCAGCAATTGTAGAACCAAATTGATGTGGGGATAATAAAGCCAGATGGTTTATTTCTTACCCTGGACCTACCTTCACTTGTAATCTGGGACATCTTTTTTACGAATCTTGCTTCTGGATCATGAGTGAAAATAAATATATATTCCCCATGACAGCTAGAATAAAACAAATTCTTCAAAGTGTATGCTCCATTGATAGTGAGGTCAATGCATTATTTTTGAATATTGGGGACAGAATAGTTTAATATTATATTTTAATATTAATTTCATTATTGTTTTCAGCTTTTTCTCTAGATGCAATTTTTTTTTTCTCTTGCTGGCTCCAGATCTCATTCCTTAATTATATGCATACACCAAGCATATAAGTTTGAGTTTTTGAATTACAGCTATTCTTTTTCTACATCCTCCCCGTCGGCATTAAGTGTGAGCTCTTCCTTTATAGTGAGGAGTCCCAACTTCCTACTGAAACAGTAGTTCCATATTTATGTTGTGCATAGATTTACACAAGGATGTAACACCATTAGTTCAAACTGTTCATTTCAAAATTTAACTTATATTTTCTTTTACATAGCTTGTTTCTCACCTTCTATATTTTAAACAAGAATATAGTCACTCCGCTAGTTATTTAGCCTAAAACCTTGGAGTCATTTTTTAAATTATTTTCCCTTCTGTTTTTGTATAATCACATAACTAGTAAGACTTCTTGGAGCAAATACAAAGACTGGACTGACTGGAAAACAAAAATTCTATGTGGAAGAGATGGTTCTTTAGTGGCTTCACAGATAGTAGTTATTGGAATGCAGAAGATATATTTTATGTATTTACACGCAGTGTTCTCATTCACCCACATTTGTTTGCTACTGTGAACAAAAAGAGACAAGCTATCATTTTTTGTCACTTAGTTTTTCTTCTCAGGTAAGCTTACTTGATTTGATATTGTTTAAAAAACAATTTACAACAAATATGAAAATAATTTTCATAAGCTCCCATCTCCCTAAAATTATGACTTAAAGAAGAGTAGTAGTGTATGTAAACAATGTCTATTAATAAAACAGAAAAAAAGAAAAATAATAAGCATGACTTTGGTTTATTTTCTTAGATTTATTTTTAAATGATTGGGAAAAAACCTTCATACAATCATTTTTGGTACCCATTTTGTCTTTTATATTGGCGACCAGGGAACTAGCTGTCAACTCTAAAGCATAGATAGAATATGAACAAATTTAAAACATAACAATATTATATTTGTGAAATGCAATTTAAAGTGTGAAATGATTTCACCAGCTTGTCTTCTCAGAAGCAAACACAAAAGTATAGACACAAATATGCCAATGGTATAGACTTTTATTTATGAGAACATGGCAAATCTCATAACTCACAGATGTATCTCAAAAGAAAGCTAATGATTTTAACATGATTTGATTGGAATATATTTACAACAATGTTTCCATATATCACCTGTGAATTGTGTTCTGTATTTTAATACTGAGAAGTATCTGCATCATATAAACTATATAATAAACTACCTTGTTCTGAGGTTAAGCATATACCTGAATGTAAATTAATTTAATAAATTCTAAAGTGACAGGTAAAATATGGCTTTATACAAATAGGAATCACTAAGGATACCTACTTCCAATGATTACATGAAGATATTAGTAAATACAGTAAGGTATTATTTGTGTAAAGCATTAGCTTTATTTTTATTTTTATTTTTTTAACATCTTTATTGGAGTATAATTGATTTACAATGGTGTTATTTTCTACTTTATAACAAAGGGAATCAATTATACATATACATATGTTCCCATATCTTCTCCCTCCCTCCCACCCTCCCTATCCCACGCATCCAGGGGGTCACAAAGCACCGAACTTATCTCCCTGTGCTATGTGGCTGCTTCCCACTAGATATCTATTTTACGTTTGGTAGTGTACATATGTCCATGCCACTCTCTCACTTTATCACACCTTACCCCTCCCCCTCCCCATATCCTCAAGTCCATTCTCTAGTAGGTCTGTGTTTTTATTTCCATCTTGCCCCTAGGTCCTTCACGACATTTCCTTCTTTCTTAGATTCCATATATATATGTTAGCATATGGTATTTGTCTTTCTCCTTCTGACTTACTTCACTCTGTATGACAGACTCTAGGTCCATCCACCTCACTACAAATAAATACATTTCGTTTCTTTTTATGGCTGAGTAATATTCCATTGTATATATGTGCCACATCTTCTTTATCCATTCATCCGATGATGGACACTTAGGTTGTTTCCATCTCCTGGCTATTGTAAATAGAGCTGCAATGAACATTTTGGTACATGACATTTTTTGAATTATGGTTTTCTCAGGGTATATGCTCAGTAGTAGGATTGCTGGGTCATATGGTAGTTCTATTTGTAGTTTTTTAAGGAACCTCCATACTGTTCTCCACAGTGGCTGTACCAATTCACATTCCCACCAGCAGTGCAAGAGTGTTCCCTTTTCTCCACACCCTGTCCAGCATTTATTGTTTTTAGATTATTTGATGATGGCCATTCTGACTGGTGTGAGATGATATCTCATTGTAGTTTTGATTTGCATTTCTCTAATGATTAATGATGTTGAGCATTCCTTCAGGTGTTTGTTGGCAGTCTGTATATCTTCTTTGGAGAAATGACTACTTAGGTCTTCTACCCAGTTTTGGATTGGGTTGTTTGTTTTTTTGTTATTGACCTGCATGAGCTGCTTGTAAATTCTGGAGATTAATCCTTTGTAAGTAGCGTCATTTGCAAATATTTTCTCCAATTCTAAGGGTTGTCTTTTGGTCTTGTTTATGGTTTCCTTTGCTGTGCAAAAGCTTTGAAGTTTCATTAGGTCCCATTTGTTTATTTTTGTTTTTATTTCCATTTCTCTAGGAGGTGGGTCAAAAAGAATCTTGTTGTGACTTATGTCATAGAGTGTTCTGCTTATGTTTTCCTCTAAGAGTTTGATATTTTCTGGCCTTACATTTAGGTCGTTAATACATTTTGAGATTATTTTTTGTTGTTGTTTCAGTACACGGGCCTCTCACTGTTGTGGCCTCTCCCATTGCAGAGCACAGGCTCTGGACACGCAGGCTCTGAGGCCATGGCTCACGAGCCCAGCTGCTCCGTGGCATATAGGATCTTCCCGGACCGGGGCACGAACCCGTGTCCCCTGCGTCAGCAGGCGGTCTCTCAACCACTGCGCCACCAGGGAAGCCCCATTTTGACCTTATTTTTGTGTATGGTGTTAGGGAGTGTTCTAGTCTCATACTTTTACATGTTCCTGTCCAGTTTTCCCAGCACCACTTATTGAAGAGGCTGTCCTTTCTCCACTGTACATTGCTGCCTCCTTTATCAAAGATAAGGTGACCATATGTGTGTGGGTTTATCTCTGGGCTTTCTATCCTGTTCCATTGATCTATATTTCTGTTTTTGTGCCAGTACCATACTGTCTTGATTACTGTAGCTTTGTAGTACAGTC